>OX457028.1:83709972-83762548 GCA_949752745.1 Protula sp. h YS-2021
TGTTTATATAAATCTAACAAAGACTAGCGGTAACACCGTAAAATCTACTATATTATATATATTAATATATATAAAAAATTAAATTATAAAATAAAAAAGAAAGCTTTCCGCTATTATGTAAGGCGCCGGAACTAAAACACAACATTTAGCTTTTTCTAATCTGGTGTAAGACTGACCAGAAGAAAGTCGTCAAACTTGAGGCAGATTCAATCATGTAAAAGCTAAACTGGGAGTCACAAAATACTGATATGAACATACAACTTCACTGTTATATGGCTATCACAATTCTGCAGAAATTATGCAATTCGAGTAGTATATTTTGTTTCTCGAAAATTTACTTTGATTTTTCATCCTACAATGTATAGAAATGACGTTATCGCAACTGGGTCACAACCCCAGTTTTCTTTAGTTTACTTGGCCTGTTTTCAAAGCGCTTTGTATAACTGTCCGCATAGCGATATCGCCGTAATTCCCACGAACGTCCAGAGGATGACGTTTTCGCGGATTGGCCAGCCAGTTCGTCACGCCTATTGCTCCGCCCCTCTGGCGTTCTCTTCTGGGTTGTGACTGTATATCCGGAAGCGAATTTTTACCTTGGTGCGATTCGAACCCCTCATCGAAGAAGCCATTTTGTTTTGAGATTCGACTTCCGGTAATTTCCCGCGCTTTGTACACGTCATCCAACATGGCTTCCAAATGCTGCACCCTTTCTTGAGCCTCTGCAAGTTCTATTTCCGTCTCATATAGCTTATCACTCAGAGCCTCCTTTTCGGAATCGCGGTTCGTCTCGTTCATGTTTTTATGAGCCAGCACCGTTCGCAAGCGCTTGTTTTCTTCTAGAAGTTTCTTATGCGCCGTTTCCATGTCCTCATATTTCGCTTTCACAACGTCCTCGTCCTGTTTGCGCGATGACGTCATATTCTCCAGGGTATTGAAATAATTACTATTGGTAGCTTTCAGAGTCTGGATTTCAGTTCTAAGATCATCAATATGGGATTGCTTCTCTTTCACTAAGTCAGCCATTGAGGCCAGAGTTATGGCGTTATTTTCCGATCGCTCATTTAACTCGACGACCTTAAGCATGAGTTTTTCCATATCAGACGCTTTGGAAGTCGCTTGTTGTTTCAGCGATGCATTTTCTTCACTTAGATTATTTACCTCTTTACTGAATTTGTCATTTTGAGCCTCGGCGTTTTGTAATGCTAATTTCAATTGCTCCTGCGATAGGAAATCTGTAGCAAAGACTTTCTCACGTTCTTGCAATGTCTTTTGGGCGAATTCCTTTTCTCTATTGGCTAGCTCCAGCTCTTGTTCCAAATGCTTTATTTTTTTAGCAACATCTTTCATTTTCTCTTGGTCATTTTCAGCCTTTGACAACGAACTGAGTAGTTTTTGATTTTCTTTGTTTAAATTTTCTATCGTTATTTTTAACTGTTCAATTTGTTTCTCTAACTCTGCTATCTTCTCCTTTAAAGTGGAATTTCAATTTGAAACTTTAATTTTCTTCAGTTAATATTTTATTATCGTCCCTAAGTTTCGCTATTTCAGTACTTCCGGTTTGGTTTTCGCCATTCAGTCTGGAGATGACCTCGCTTTGGCGCTGTATTTCCGCCTTGAGGAGGGATATCTTCTCCAAAAGCGCCTCATTTTCAACTTTCAGTCTTTCTATTTCATCTCGAAGTGCGTTCAGTTCGTTGCTTTGTTCTGTTTTCTCCTTTTCCGCACCGGATTTTGTTGTCGCGAGATCAGCCTCTTTCGTCACCATCAGGGCTTCCAATTCCTTTAAAATGTAAAAAAAAGAAGACTTTTATGCTTTTATAATTCAGAAAATAGGCAACATCTTTCTTCAATTTCCCCCATCCCCCTCTCCCCCCTCCCTCCCGCATGTAATTCCTTTACGATGTATGCCGATTACGTCTGAGATATTACAGGTGGAAATTTACAAAAAAGATGGCTAAATGCTAATTAAAACTTTCTTAACAAAATGAGCGCAATTTTTATGCTAACAGAGCACTAGACGTTTTATTCCAAAATCCAATCACAATTTTTTTTTAACTAAGCGTAGCCTCTTTTTTGTGGCAGCGACCGAAGGCTGCAAATCAGCAGCATTTTCGAGACCAAGCACCCCCCCCTCCCCTCTCCCCCTCCCACCCCTCCCACCCCCTCATCCGGACCGCGGAGGGGACACAGGACAAACATACATCTTACTCAATTTACCCATCAGCTGCGAAGATTTTGATACAAGATAGAGCCGTAACTTTTCCGGATTCTGTGCTCTCATTGGTCAACACTCAGAGGCATGCCTGATATTAATTATTTTAAACGACTATGCCAACATGGGTATTTTCTCTCTCAAAAAAAAAGTGCCGTGGAATCACAAGTACCTTAATACGAGATTCATGCGCTTTGTTTTCATTCTGACGCGCTGTAAGTAGTTCCCTCATGTCGTTCTTCAGGGAACTATTTTCCAGCCTCAGTTTCGCCTGCTCTTCATTCAGTTCGCGCATGCGCACATCGTCGTCAGTCTTAACGAGCGCTTCCTGTCTCAGTTTCTCATTTTCGCTTGTTTTGCTTCTAGTTCACTCGTCAACTTTTGCCATTCTCCTTTAATTATCCTGCAAAAAAAAGTTAAAATCATTTGCAGGTTATCAAAATGTAAATAGACGAAATAACAGTGGATGCCCCGGAAATAGGAATACCAGTAGAACTAAAGTGTTCCAGGGTGGTCCTATTTTGTGGGGTTGTGTATAACGGAAGGCACTACAACAGAAGTGTTTTGGCCTTATTTGTGAAGGTTGCAATCTGTGGTGTGGTCTTATTTGTAAAGTGGTTCAAGAGGTGGGGGGGGGGGGGCACTCATTTACAAGATTGGGGGAGAGGGGGCACTCATTTACAAGTTGGTTACCATGCATGTCCATGTCCCTTTAAAGCGACACCTGGACACAGACTGCTCAGTTTGAAATAATGCCCTGTTTGGACCAAACGCAGAGTGTAGTTCTCAAAGAGCCTCACTTTTTGTGGGAAACTGGAGTACTCAATGAACAACCCCCTCACAAATTTTGTAAAGAAATTGGCACTCCATGCGGATCGCGTCCAGCTTCAAAATTACCCCCCCCTTTTTGGACACAAATGGCAAATACCAAGTGCCCCCCGGCTCACCTCGGGACCATATCGCAATCAGAACCTATTTGCAGTGGGTCCATGCTAGTTCCCTGCTTATGTTCACTACTACTACTACTACTACTACTACTACTACTACTACTACTACTACTACTACTACTGCTACTACTTCTACTACTACTACTACTACTACTACTGCTGCTACTACTACTACTACCATTTCTACTATTATTAGTACTATTTCTACTTCTGCTACTACTACTACTACTTCCAGTTCTACTACTACTACTACTATTACTTCTTCTACTGCTACTATTATATAATAATAATAATAATAATAATAATAATAATAATAACAATACTACTACTGCTACTACTAATACTGATAATAACTCACTCAATTTCATTATTGGCCTTCTCCTGCGTGACCTTGTACTGTCCTATTTCCTCGTCCTTTACCCTGTTTTGTGATTTCAATCGCTTGTTTTCAGAATCAACACGATTCAGTTGTTCGCCCATTTGGTTCAACATTTCCGTTAATTTCAACACACGCTCGTCTTCTAGTGTTTTCTCCCTTTGAGCAGCGCCAGGTCCCGGATCCAGGGTGGATCTCGGTGTCTCTTCTTGCTGTCTCGAGGCATTGCGGATCATCTCTTGTGGATCGTAGCCTGCTTTGCGCTTCGCGGATTTGGCTGGTTTTTTGTACAGAATAGGCTCTCCAGGCATGGACGACTTCTCCGTGGTGTGACTCCTTTGATCCCAGTTTTCATCTAAGTCTTGTTGTGTGGTGTTCATCTGGCCCAAGTCTTCTTCCTGTATCTGTGGCGGTGGCGAGTTAGGCTTATCGCCGACCACGGACAGCAGGTTCTGATCAACGAATTCAGCGTTGTCCCTGGGCGTTTCTTGTTCATCTTTCACGTCATCAATTGTCTCAGTCACCACTAAAGGCGGTTCCAGCGGCGCTGATTCGGACTCCTCAGACTTTGTATTCTGACCACTAGCAGTTGCGTCCGAGTTGATATTATCCACAGGCGTTGCTTTCCCACTTACAACGACGACATTGCGCTCTTTTGGGGATATATTTTGCACCGATTGGACCTCAAGTGTGTCAGTTTTTATCTGTGTATTCTGCTTGGATTCTAGCGGTTTCCCTACGTCATCACCGTTGATATTATGTTGTTCTGAGGTTCTGTCTGAAGCGGGTGATTTTACGCCATTTCTGCTCTGCGCCTCCCGCTGTATCGTGACGTCAGAATCCGGTTTCTCGACGGATCGCGGTGACTTTGAAAGTGTCTCCACTTGGCTCCTAGTAATCGGCTCCGGAGATTTAGTCTCACTGCCTCTCCCGGATTCAGAATATCCGTCATTGTCTGCCTCAAACTGTAAAATTGGTGGGATACCTGCCGATTCAGTTGAACTGCTCCCTAGCGGTTTATCCTCATATGTACTTTCACTCTGCATTCTGTTTCGAGTTAATTTATAATGGCTTGAACTACCTATTCGTGGATGAATCAATTCATTCGAAACAACAGAATCTTCCTTAACAAACGTCCCCTTTCTCTGGTTAGTATACTTTGCCTTATCCTCTCTCGGTTGCCTTGATTTATCCTTAAATGAAGACGATTTTTCGGATTTTATGAACCGTCCCTGCCTGGTGGCATGCTCGTTATGACTGTCTGTTGTCTTCGCTGTTCTCGGAACTCGGTTTCGGGAAGTTCCGGTATCTTCCGGTGAGTGACGATGTTTCTTAGCAACCAATGAGATGTGCCTTTCGTTCTCCGCCATCTCTGGCGGTCACACCTGAAATTAACAAAAACAGCGTTGAATTAGGGTGAATCCACATGGAATACCCCGAGGAGGGGGGGGGGGGGGTGGGGGGGGGGTGACGCCCACACGCAGTAACTGGCCAGCATGCATATATATTAGTTTTCAAAACAGAGCCCTAAACGCGGAGTGCTAATTTTGAAATAATACGACCTTTTTAACCAAAACGCGGAGTTCAGTTCTCGTAGAATCCCCTTTTGTGAGAAACGCGCAGTGCTGAATGAAAATTCCCGCATTTTTTAAAAAGAAATTTGCACTCCGCGTGGACCGCGTCTGGCCTCAAAATTACTCCCCCCCCACCTTTCCCGCGTTTTTTTGGACACGCATGGTAACACATATGCCACCAGGTGGTTCCTCTCCAGGGGAATACCACATCAGCTTGTCTCGTAATGCCATGCGCACGCATTATGACGACATCATGTTAGGAGAGGGTCTCGTGACTGTAGAAAGAAGTCGGGATACGTCGTCGGAAATAGGTCGAATTTGTGGTCGTGTCACGTTCTATAACCGCATTTCTAACGTTCTTCCCATGTCCAATTTCGACGTTACAAATAGCAGCCTCAATAAATAAATGAATAAAGCTTCGACTTGCCATCGTATCAGTGAATGTAATCATTACATATACTGCAAAAGCCCCTGTGTAAAACCAACCGAAACTTCTAACCACCCCGGAGTCAAGACCGAGCTCCAAATAACTTCGTTATAGATAACTGTGAAATAAGACCAGTCTGAAATTTAGGACGATGGCGATGATCGGCATCCGGAAATCGACGAAACGTAATTGAAAACGATGTCAGATTATCGAATTCCGGATATCCGTCGGTTCTGGCGAAGTCGATGTGAAGTTAGAATTATGTCATTAGATTTTCGGTGTCGTATTGACGGGCACTTCTGAAAATCTGCATCCTGGGAAGTACAGGAAATCAGTACAGGAAATCAGTACAGAAAATCAGTACAGAAGTACGAGACTCGTTGAGACTGTACACGTGACTTGTTGAGACTACAGACGTGACTTGCTGAGACTAGAGATGTGAGTTGCTGAGATTGGTCACGTGACGCGCCTGTAGTTTTACCTTACATGTGACATTATCCACATCAGATGTAGAAATTCGGCAAATAAGTTGTGTTCAGCATTCGTCAAAACGTGACCCATCCTGGGTGTCCAGGATCTCCCAGCAAGAGTTCTAATGCACCACCAGGGGGCCGCTCACGTATCAACTGGTTACCATGCGATTCCATGACCCGGCGGATGGGGGGCACTTACGCACCAACTGGTTACCATGAATGTCCTTGGCTTTTTAAAACAACGCCTAAATGCGGAGTGCTAATTGTGAAACACTATCCCCCTTTTTTTAACCAAAAGCATTGTGAAATTCCGAAATAGCCCACTTTTCTTGAAAACGAAGAGTACTGAATGAACAATACCCCCCTCCCCAACAATTTAACGAAATTTGTGCTCCGCGCGGACCGCGTCTGGCCTCAAAATTATCCCACTTTCTCCGCGTTTTTTGGACACGCATGATAACACATAAGATACCTAGTGGCCCCTTGGGAATGCACCAAGTCCCTCCCCGTCCCAACTTCAAGAAACGCCAAACCAAAAGCTAAGGCTATGCTTACACTGCGGACGCACTCAACCCCCCCCTGCCCCCCCCCCCCCCGCCCCCCTCGCCCCACCCTCGCCCGCCTCAAAAGCTGGCACAGAAAAGAACAACGTGTTTTCTATAAAAAATCAAACATACGACAATGTTTATTTGATTGAGAACCAATAGAAACAAACAAGCGTGTAAAAGTGCATTTTGACATTACCGGAAGTACACTCAATGTTCACAAAGGAGAAGAGAAGTCACCGCCATTACCTCGAGAATTCGCCATCTTGATTAGTGACTGTTATCGCCTGCCAAAATATCTCAATAATTTTATCTCGAGAAGTATTTCTCTAAACTCAATATACTCTTCAAAGCACTTCAGTTGCTGGTATTGTAGTGATAATGTATCCCGATTGGCAGCTCTATATTATGTCCTCTTTATTGACTGATTCTGTCGCAAATATTAAGTGGCCATTTTTCCTCTCTCTCTCCGAGACACTTAATGTGGAAAGTTACTTATGCATATAGATCTTATTAGTTCTTATGCACATAGTCAATATTTTTATCAATACATATGGTAAATAAGCCGGGGATCCGGACAAGTGATCAATTGCCTGTGTTGATCATGTCATTGTTGTGGTGTTATGTGAGGTGTCCTGTTTCTCTGAGTTGTCAATCATTAGGCGAACCCGTGACAAAAGTGTTAAATCATGGGTCAAATACCCATCTTAATGAAATCCAGCCTCTCACCAACTGCTGTTGTACATTGAACGTTAATTAATTAATCAAGAGGATTAATTAATTAATTAATTAATTAAAAGTAAATGTTATGCACTCAGACAGATGACTTAACCCTGGATTTATTGCAGAGGATGAGGAAAAATGCGATCGCCAGCCCCGGGGGGGGGGGGGGGTTAGGACGGGGGTGTTGAGGAGTGATTTTTACCCAAGGCTAAATATAAAAAATACGTTGTTTGATTAGCTGAAAAATATTACGTGTTAAACGGCAGACAAGTTTGGCATATAAAAAATATAGGAATTATTTGATATCGTTTTGCACCTTTTTGACACAGAATTATCTGATATCGTCTTGCACCTTTCTGACACAGTGGGACCCCGGACTTAAAACTCCATCTTCAGGACAGATCAAAGAGAGTCTGGGAGTCTGATATTAAAAAAAAAACACCGTCTGATTTGAGGGGGGAGGGGGAGAGGGGCTCTTTTTGAGGGGGGGGGGATCGGGAGAGGGGCTCTTAAGCTAAAAAAAATTGAGGGTGATCTTATCCCTCGCCAGGCCCTGTTGTAGCCCATTGTCTTTATGAAAAACAAACAAACAAACAAACAAAAAATAACTGGCCGGTGGAAGCAGCAGACTGGAAATCACCAACACATCTCCGAGGTCACGCCGCAACCCGTCCGAGGTCACGCCGTAACCCGTCCGAGGTCACGCCGTAACCCGTATTCATGAACTGCGAGGTTCTTGTGCTGGTGTAGAAATTTTCTTTTCCAAATGGTTACATTTTATCGTTTTTCTTTTTTGCAATAGTTCATTCAATCTTTCAGTTTCAAGGTCATAAGTCTTGCTACCTCCGAGTCTTTAAACCCAGTAGAACTGAGCAAGGAGTTACGCCCTTGACCATAATCATGACCTTGAAAAGGTCACATGTCATGTAACTTTCCTATGGTTGATTTTAAAGTGATCGAAGGTAGCTTCCTGATCTGGCGTTTCAAGGTCACAGGTCACGTGACTTCTGTATCTCGGAAAGTGTTTGAGATTTTGACCTCATTGTTTTGGTTTTCTCACAAATGGCACAACCCTGGGTCATAAATGACACGGCAACTATATGAAAGCATAAATTTACGAAAGCATAACACATACGAAAACATAAACCTACGAAAACATAAAATTTAATGAGCTACCTCATTAGCATAGCGACATCAAAGGTTGCGCTTCTGGCTTGCTGTGGATTATATAACAGTGCCATGATGAAAGGGTTCAGCAGCTTGCTTGGGCCGCTAGTCCAAGCCTGGACAACGTTGGTGACAACATGCCTCGCACGACAAATGCCGCTGAAGCGTTTCATAAGCATTTTCGAAAGCAGTTTACTGGTGCGCATCCAAATATTTACATCTTTGCTTTCAAGCTAAAGATGCAACAGGAAGAAACCTACGTCAAGCTTCAGAGCTTAAATGCACCCAGATACGCAAATCCAGCAACTCAGGCAAAAGCAAACTTCTTGGATGACACTTTTCAACAGTATATGTATTTTTACTTGAACAGAAAACAGTATGTTAGATGAGTGGCTTTCAAATTTTTACCAGTAGATGCCTAGAATTGAGACTGTATGTGTTAAAACAGTGTAATGTGCATTTAAAATGGGAGGCAGTTTATGTACGAACTGGTTGTCTTTAAATATGCTGGCAAGTAGAACTCAGAATTTAGCTGTCCTGCTGAGGAAGTCATTATATTGTTTGCTTTTCGAACACTTAAGTACTTACCACTTATGATGGTCATTAAAAGTTATGCTTTCGTAGGTTTATGTTTTCGTAACCAAAAAGTTATGTTTTTATATACGGAATTTATGTTTTCGTAATTCTCCGAATGACACAACGCCAGTCATCAATGACACAACGGTAGAGTCATAAATGGTACAACGTTAGGGTCATAAATGGCACATCGCTAGGGTCATAAATAGCACAACGCTAGGGTCATAAATGACGCAACGCCAGGGGTGTATCTTTGAATTTCAAAGTCACAAATCAACTGGCGCCGGTATCTCGATAATCTGTAGAATTTCATTTTATGTTCTGACAAATCCAACACCCAGCAATACAAATGTTTTGGATCTTTGGTGTGGGATGGGGGAGAGGCGACGGGGGACTTGATAGACATGAGAAAGAAATACTGGTTGCATGGACGGAGCTGAAAATCCGGAGCAGGATGGTGGGGGCGGGACAGGGTTGCGGGGGAGGGGGGCTCCCATTTCTTCTTTTGCCAGAAATTTTCTTGAAAACAGTATAAAAGGAACCTAATCCCTCTTCCCCCTCTCCCCTGCCCCCTCCCCCCGCATTATTCCACTTTCAACATTCCGAAAATTTTGTATCCGCCGATGGGTTACGTAAATAAATCGTCCAAGTAAAAATGCAAAATTTTTCAATTTAAAAATTAAAAAGAAATAGAAAAAAAAAACAAGAAAATATTTAGGAAATACACATGGCCCCACCCCCCCCCCCCCCAATTCGCAGACAGAATCGCCTAGAAAACATTAACAAGTCCTAATTTTTTTATCCATATTTGGCCGATTTCAACAATAATACGAAAAGGCACATCTGCAATATGTATATTTCCACTATGCAAAGCAACAAAAGCATGTGCCTTCATAGCTTTGGAGAAATTTCGCGCACAAAACTCCATCTATATACTAAGTGAACGCATAAATTTTGTCAACTTTAACAAGTCCTACTTTGATCTATTTTTGGCCGATTTCAACAATAATACGAAAAAGCACATCTGCAATATATATATTTCCACTATGCAAGGTAACAACAGCTGGTGCCTAATAGCTTTCGGGAACTGTCGCGGACAAAAATCCATCGATATACTAAGTGAACGCATAAATGTTGTCCAGTTTTAACAAGTCCTTCTTTAGTCAATTTTTGGCCGATTCCAACAATAATACGAAAAGGCACATCTGCAATACATATATATCCACTGTGCAAGGTAACAAAAGCATGTGCCTAATAGCTTTCGAGAACTGTCGTGGAAAAAACTCAGTCTCTATACTAAGTGAACGCATAAATTTTGCCCAGTTTTAACAAGTCCTAGTTTGGTCAATTTTTGGCCGATTTCAACAATAATACGAAAAGGCACATCTGCAATATATATATTTCCACTATGCAAGGTAACAACAGCCGGTGCCTAATAGCTTTCGAGAACTGTCGCGGACAAAACTCTATCTATATACTAAGTTAACGCATAAATTTAACAAGTCCTAATTTGGTCATTTTTTTGTCGATTTCAACAATAATATGAAAAAGCACATCTGTAATATATATATTTTCACTGTGCAGGGTAACAAAATCATACACCATATCGTTGCGGAGAACAGGCGCGGACAAACTCTACAAAACAGATGTTGACGGACAGACGGACAGACGGACGGACGGACAGACGGACAGAGGGACAGACGGACAGAAGGTAACTCATTAGGAACCTCCCCTTTCAGGGGTTGGGGCCTAAATAGTAGGGATAAGCAGATATTATCCTTGTTTTAGGACTTTTTACACGCATTTTAAATCCGCAATCGTGGTCTTAGGCCTCTTACATACTCTTTATGACTTATATTAGCCCTGTGGCAGTTCAGTTTTTTTACTTACTACTCATGAAACGTTATAAATGCGAGACACTTTTGCTGTCATTTACGATGCAGTGAAGTGACAGAATTATGTGCTGTTCTCATAAATAAATAATACTCTATGTTTTTCAAAGAGCATCTCAGCACGTTCAATATTATAAATGGAGTTGACGGAGTGCTAGTATGGTCATCTCTTAAGTTTGTTTCGGTTGTTATAATTGCCGTTTTGTATTAACACTGTAATTTATTACGCGCTGATTATTATTATTAAAGCAAAACAAGCACTGGTTAATCTGCCACTTGGATGGAAGAGCCGTGGGTGCACTGCGTTCATCGGTGCTAAGGGGCGTACACAGGGTAGGGGCAGGGGAGGGGGTGGAAGAATGGAGGCCGGAGTGACGAGGGGGGGAGGCCGGGGTGACGCGGGTGGGTGGGAGACCGGGGTGACGAGGGTGGGGGGGAGGCCGGGGTGACGAGGGTGGGGGGGGGAGGCCGGGGTGACGAGGGTGGGGGGAGGCCGGGGTGACGAAGGTAGGGGGGGGAGGCCGGGGTGACGAAGGTGGGGGGGGGGAGGCCGGGGTGACGAGGGTGGGGGGGAGGCCGGGGTGACGAGGGTGGGGGGGAGGCCGGGGTGACAAAGGTGGCATGGGGGAATTGCCGGGTTACGAAGGGCGGGGTGTGTGCTGGGTGACGAGGGGGGGGGGAGAGTCCGGGTGGGAAAGGAAGGACCGAGTGACGAAGAAGGGGGGGTTGTTCTCTAGCTATGCGGACGCTAATGTTATAGATACTGGTGAAGTTACAAATTTTGCATACAAGCTTGGAAGGGTGGGGAATTAATCTGACAGTTTTATAGATGGTCCTTAAGTATTCTGTTTTTCATTTAAGGTTGAAGACCAAATCTCTTTTTTGGCTGTAAGAAAACACCTGGGCAAGTTCTGTAAAAGGATATGACCAACGGTAGGTCAGTAGTTCGAAAATATTTGCAGTCTTGTTTTAAACACAAACAAAAAACAGCAAAAATGATAACCAGATGATGTCGTTTTCTGATGTCACAAAAAATAACAAAACAAAACAAACAAACAAACAAAAATTGAAGACGGCGTACTGTTTTGTTATTTGCCCAATTTAACTCAATTCCAGAGGGAAAATGGCATGTATATCTTTTATCTATAAGTATTATAACACCCTGTACCCATATCGCCAAAAAAGGGGTGCGGAAAAATCGTAACGGAAAAAAGGATAACGGAAATAACGGTAAACAGATAAACGGTTAAGTACTAAAATGGAAAATATGGTAAAATATCTAAGCGCTTTCTTACATCAGGGCTTATTTTTTATTAAAGAAACTAACCTGCATGCTTGCTGAACATCAAAGAAAGTGCACTCCGTGTCTGAAATGCCGCAAGATGCCAGTCATTGCGTCCACACCAGGAATTTTTATATTCTGTCTGTGTACTTTGCTACGGGAGTAGCAGTACCTTAGTAGTACCTTGTGTACTTAATCCCTAGACTACATAGGTGTCACCAGAACATCATTAAAACCCAGGGAAATTAGAAAATTTCTCATAAACAATAGAAATTATCACAAACAACAATTAAAGGCAGACAAAAGCTTTGTCTTGATGGTTACAACCATACCAAGCATGTAACCAAAGCTGGACACATTTCCTGGAGGTGTGACGCCAAAAACTGCACCGGAACATACCGAAGAGTTCCGCGCCTGTCCGAGGACGGTCACCAGGCGCTCCTGTTCCGTCGAACTCCGCCGCTGTCAAAGCCAGAAATGTAGAACGTCTCCAGCAAGTCACACTGCATGGAGCACAGCGGACCAAAAATCTCTGCGAGGCCTGGAATCACCGGATCGGACCGGATCTAGTTCAGACCATGCACCCTTCCATTTGGAAACCGATCTACTGGTTGAAGTTCGGGGGGGGGGGGGGTTGCAGTCCAAGTCAGCACCATATCACTTGCGAATGCTCGTGGTGAACCTCCGCGCAATCGCGGAAAGCGCGCTTATTCGCCACTGCAGGACAGGCTGTGCTGGCTTTGTGTGGAACGACAGAAGGGCACAAAGACAGTCTAGCAGTTTAGGAGTAGGCTACAATATTCGTAGGAAGCCTAACACAAACGCGGAACACCGTTGAATTGTTTAATTGTTTAATGATTAGCAAGTGTGATTCAGTTTGCTTCGTTTTGTTGTTGGCTCGATCACGGGCAAAGGAGAACTGGTCACATAATAATAAGTTCAATCAAGTTCTGAATTTCGATTCCGTTTTTTTATGTTACCATGTTTTCCGTTTTGATCACTTTACCATTTTTCCGTTACCATTGTTTTTCTTACACCCATTACCCACTAAACCCCAACCCCCTCTGTATATGCAGTAAGGTAATCTAGGTCACTACTCACAAAGTTGTTTCTCAGATGTGAAAAAGGTATTTGGTATAAACTATGGATTCGTTTTGTCTGTTATTTTGTGGAAATTTAAAGCAAAATCTTTATTAAATGAGGAAAAAATTAACTAGATATTTCTGCAGGTTTAAAACATGTCTCTAAACTAGAACCTCACTTCGCTAGCGAAATGTTAAACACTTGACAAAAATTAAAACGCAAAAATACTTCCTTCAATGGGTTATTTCTTGAATAATATATTGCAAACAACACAGCTTGAATATGTCTTATAAGCCGAGTAGTGTTTGGTTTCTGTTGACTTAAGGTTTTATTGACTGATCTAGCATACGCCGTGTTAGCTATTTACGCAGTGAGAGCTCGCACAAAGCTCACTGTGCAACTGTGTGTGATGTGGGTTAAATGCTACGCATTTACTTGCCAAAAATGCACTCTTTTCACATGGCGTTTTAACAAAGAAAACGAAATCAAAGACGAAAATAAAAGGTGACATGCACATGTTCAGATCAAGCTCTTCATAAGTCCCAAGTTTCATGGTCGTAGGGCCCATAGTGTCCGAGGAGAAGAAGACACAAAAAGTCGGAAAAAGTGTCAAGAAGAAAAAAAAAAGGACGAATTTTGCTCGCACAAATTCATATAACTCTTGCAAGCCAAAGGCTTGTCAAGTGTTAATAATATAAATACCCATCCACGCACTAACCTCGCCCAACGCTGCTTAACTCCGTGATAGAGGCAAAACGTTCTAAGCCAGCGCTAGAAGCTGATAGCACTCAAGTGGGTGACCGCTACCAATCTAAGTACTAACCGACCCAACGCTGCTTAAGCAACGTTGTAGAGTCAAAAAGTGCTAAAGGCATCTAAAATGTTGCTTAAGCTTTCAAAGTTTTTTTTGCCATGTTTTATCGAAAACAATTTGCACTGGGAGTATTCCTCCAGTTACCGTCTGAATGAAGATTTTGGACTACGCTACCGATGGCGTTTTTATGACATTTTCTACCCCTCTTCTTTTCGACTCCTCCCCCTCCCCCCGAGTAATTCTTGCCCTTACTTTTTGGACCCTTCCTTTGGGTAATACATAATCAACCTTTTTGCTTCTGACGCTATCCAATATGCTATTAAAATACAAATTAAATATGTATAAAAATGTAGAAATATCTCACCTTATTGGTGTTGTTAAAATCCCAAACAAAGCTGCGAAAAATGATAAAGAAAGAATATCATTACGACATAATCCTTCAAGGCGAAATTCTTCGTAACTTTTGTTTCTCTTATAAATCTTCGGTATTAAACACAAACCAATCTCGAGACATTTGCATCCTTCAAGTAAATCCACATTATCATAAATAAACCTAATCTGCTTCAGTGAGTGTTACTTATCTTAACTTGTTATTTTTGTCAGTCTAATAATGTATTCCATTTGAGCCCCACATAATAGTTTAAATAATAAGAAGAATGATAACGGAATGGTCATTTATTCTGAAAAAGGAGGGTATAAAAGTCAGTTATCGTTTGATTAACGTAGCTCATTGATTTGGCTGCGAGGAAAGGTGAAGGGGGGAGGGGGGGGGATGGGGTGGGGAGTGCTTCGTAAACAGAAGTAGAAGTTATGGATAAACTGTCGGTGTGTGTTTTTATATTCTCTTGTTATTCATTAGTCGAAGAATTATGGATTGTACAGTCAAAGTGAGAGGCTGAAAAACATGATCAATGTCACGTGACCGGAAGTGTTGTCATTGGCTTTCAGAAATCTTTCAGAAATACGAAAAGGCACATCTGCAATATATATATTTCCACTATGCAAGGTAACAACAGCCGGTGCCTAATAGCTTTCGAGAACTGTCGCGGACAAAACTCTATCTCTATACTAAGTTAACGCATAAATTTAACAAGTCCTAATTTGGTCATTTTTTTGTCGATTTCAACAATAATATGAAAAAGCACATCTGTAATATATATATTTTCACTGTGCAGGGTAACAAAATCATACACCATATCGTTGCGGAGAACAGGCGCGGACAAACTCTACAAAACAGATGTTGACGGACAGACGGACGGGCCAACGAGAGGTATCTTATGTGGTGGCTGCATTATGTGGTAGCATTTGGTATGCCTGAAATGCATTTAAGTGGTAGGTCACGGACAAGATTATTTGAGAATAAAAAATACTTATGTGGTGGTTTATATTTGCCCGTGCCCTTGTGTGGTTCCCAGCAGGCGTCATGTCAATGTCAATAGTGTTTATGCTTTGTGTGTATCATTTGTAAATAAACGGAATTATATATGTGGCACTTAACTGTATAAAGATATTTTACAACTTATCTTTCACAAGTGCGCATATTTATTTGACTTGCGTTGATGCGTGGTGCTTATTTTAGACCAGTGCGCATGTTTATTTAACTTGCGTTAATGCATGGTGCTTATTTTAGACCAGTGCGCATGTTTATTTACCGTGCGTTAATGCGTGGTTCGCCTTTGGAAAAAATGTGCATATTTTTTTAACTTGGGTTGATGCGCGGTTCATATTTCGGATCACGTCGCATGTCAACTTAACTTGCGTCGATGTGCGGTTCACATTTCGGACCAGCGCGCATGTTTGGTTAACGTGCACTGATGCGCGGTTTGTATTTCGGACCACTGCGCATACCTATTTAACTTGCGTCAAAGCGTGGTTCGCATTTCAAACCAGTGCGCATGTTTATGCCACTTACGTTGATGCGCGGTTCACAATTTGGACCAGTGCGCATGATTACATAACTTGCGTCGATGCGTGGTTTTTTTCCGACCAGTGCATATATTTAACGTGCGTTAATGCGTGGTGCTTATATCGGAAACTGCGCATGTCTATGCAACTTGCGTCGATGCATGGTTCTTTTGTCGGACCAGTGCGCATGTTTATTTATCTGGCGTCGATGCGCGGTTCGCATTTAGGACTAGTGCGCAGGTTTGTTTAGCTTGCGTTGATGCGAGATTCACATTTTGGACCAGTGCACATGTTTCTTTTATTTGCGTTGATGCACGGTTCTTTTTTTAGACAAATGCGCATGTTTATTTAACTTGCGTTGATGCGCGTTTCACATTTCGGACCAGTGCGCATGTTTCTTTTATTTGGGTTGATGCACGGTTCTTGTTTAAGACAAATGCGCATGTTTATTTAACTTGCATCGATGTGCGGTTCACATTTTGAACCAGTGCGCATGTTTGGTTAATGTGCACTGATGCGCGGTTCAAATTTCGGACCAGTGCGCATATTTATTAAACTTGCGTCGATGCGCAGTTCGCATTTCGAAGCAGTGCGCATGTTTATTTAACTTGCGTCCATGCCCGGTTCACATTTCGGACTAGTGCGCATGTTTATTTCGCTTGCGTTGGTGCGTGATTCACATTTCGGACAACTGCGCATGTTTATTTCACTTGCGTTAATGCGCGGTTCGCATTTGCAACCAGTGCGCATGTTTGTTTAACTTGCGTTGATGCGCGGTTCACATTTCGGACCAGTGCGCATGATTACTTAACTTGCATCGATGCGTGGTTCTTTGTTCGGACCAGTGCATATATTTATTTAACTTGCGTCGATGCGCGGTTCGCATTTCGAACCAGTGCGTACGTTTATTTACCTTGCGTCCATGTCCGGTTGCGCATTTCGAACCAGTGCGCATGTTTATTCAACTTCCGTTGATGAGCGGTTCGCATTTCGGACAACTGCGCATGTTCATTTAGCTTGCGTTGATGCGCGTTTCTTATTTTAGACCAGTGCACATGTTTATTTAACTTGCGTTGATGCCCGGTTCGCATTTCGGACCAGTGCGCATGTTTATTTCACTTGCGTTAATGCGCGGTTCGCATTTGCAACCAGTGCGCATGTTTTTTTAACTTGCGTTGATGCGCGGTTCACATTTCGGGCCAATGCGCATGATTACTTAACTTGCATCGATGCGTGGTTCTTTGTTCGGACCAGTGCACATATTTATTTAACTTGCGTCGATGCGCGGTTCGCATTTCGAACCAGTGCGTGTGTTTATTTACTTTGCGTCCATGTCCGGTTGCGCATTTCGAACCAGTGCGCATGTTTATTCAACTTCCGTTGGTGCGTGGTTCACATTTCGGACCACTGCGCATGTTTATTCAGCTCGCGTTGATGCGCGTTTCTTATTTTAGACCAGTGCACATGTTTATTTAACTTGCGTTGATGCCCGGTTCGCATTTCGGACCAGTGCGCATGTTTATTTCACTTGCGTTAATGCGCGATTCGCATTTGGAACCAGTGCGCAGGTTTGTTTAACTTGCGCTGATGCGCGGTTCACATTTCGGATCACGGCGCATGTTAACTTAAATTGCGTCGATGCGCGGTTCATATTTCGGACCAGTGTGCATGTTTAAATAATAACCACACATTAACACAAGTTAAATAAACGGATAAAACTGTAGGATAAGATTCATTTTGAGGTATTTTCTTCAAAAATTTCCCCTAAAATAAAAATTCAAGCACAAGCCATGCCCTACCCATCTAGGGCTGCCTCATACTAGATACCAAAAATAAATGAAATCGGATAAAAACTGTAGGAGGAAACGCACTTTGAAGTTTATTCTTCAAAAATACAAACATTGTCCGCAGTGGGTGTATTCTTAAGATTCTCCCCACCCCACAGCGGGATTTAAACAAATGCTGCTCTCCTTATTTGCTTTAGAAATTAGCTTTATAGTTGCATTATTTTCCAACAGATGGTGTTACAGGACAGTTGATCAACGGACTTTGACGGACTCCCTTATGTGGTTTGTTTTGTGCTCAATGGGTGCTTATGTGGCTACCCCATAAGAACCACCACATAAGGAAGAAAAACCACATAAGTGACGGATGTACCGAAAATCCACCACATAGCATAATCATTGTGGGCACGGACAGACGGACGGACGGACAGACGGACAGAGGGACAGACGGACAGAAGGTAACTCATTAGGCACCTCCCCTTTCAGGGGTTGGGGCCTAAATAGTAGGGATAAGCAGATATTATCCTTGTTTTAGGACTTTTTACACGCATTTTAAATCCGCAATCGTGGTCTTAGGCCTCTTACATACTCTTTATGACTTATATTAGCCCTGTGGCAGTTCAGTTTTTTTACTTACTACTCATGAAACGTTATAAATGCGAGACACTTTTGCTGTCATTTACGATGCAGTGAAGTGACAGAATTATGTGCTGTTCTCATAAATAAATAATACTCTATGTTTTTCAAAGAGCATCTCAGCACGTTCAATATTATAAATGGAGTTGACGGAGTGCTAGTATGGTCATCTCTTAAGTTTGTTTCGGTTGTTATAATTGCCGTTTTGTATTAACACTGTAATTTATTACGCGCTGATTATTATTATTAAAGCAAAACAAGCACTGGTTAATCTGCCACTTGGATGGAAGAGCCGTGGGTGCACTGCGTTCATCGGTGCTAAGGGGCGTACACAGGGTAGGGGCAGGGGAGGGGGTGGAAGAATGGAGGCCGGAGTGACGAGGGGGGGAGGCCGGGGTGACGCGGGTGGGTGGGAGACCGGGGTGACGAGGGTGGGGGGGAGGCCGGGGTGACGAGGGTGGGGGGGGGGAGGCCGGGGTGACGAGGGTGGGGGGAGGCCGGGGTGACGAAGGTAGGGGGGGGAGGCCGGGGTGACGAAGGTGGGGGGGGGAGGCCGGGGTGACGAGGGTGGGGGGGAGGCCGGGGTGACGAGGGTGGGGGGGAGGCCGGGGTGACAAAGGTGGCATGGGGGAATTGCCGGGTTACGAAGGGCGGGGTGTGTGCTGGGTGACGAGGGGGGGGGGGAGAGTCCGGGTGGGAAAGGAAGGACCGAGTGACGAAGAAGGGGGGGTTGTTCTCTAGCTATGCGGACGCTAATGTTATAGATACTGGTGAAGTTACAAATTTTGCATACAAGCTTGGAAGGGTGGGGAATTAATCTGACAGTTTTATAGATGGTCCTTAAGTATTCTGTTTTTCATTTAAGGTTGAAGACCAAATCTCTTTTTTGGCTGTAAGAAAACACCTGGGCAAGTTCTGTAAAAGGATATGACCAACGGTAGGTCAGTAGTTCGAAAATATTTGCAGTCTTGTTTTAAACACAAACAAAAAACAGCAAAAATGATAACCAGATGATGTCGTTTTCTGATGTCACAAAAAATAACAAAACAAAACAAACAAACAAACAAAAATTGAAGACGGCGTACTGTTTTGTTATTTGCCCAATTTAACTCAATTCCAGAGGGAAAATGGCATGTATATCTTTTATCTATAAGTATTATAACACCCTGTACCCATATCGCCAAAAAAGGGGTGCGGAAAAATCGTAACGGAAAAAAGGATAACGGAAATAACGGTAAACAGATAAACGGTTAAGTACTAAAATGGAAAATATGGTAAAATATCTAAGCGCTTTCTTACATCAGGGCTTATTTTTTATTAAAGAAACTAACCTGCATGCTTGCTGAACATCAAAGAAAGTGCACTCCGTGTCTGAAATGCCGCAAGATGCCAGTCATTGCGTCCACACCAGGAATTTTTATATTCTGTCTGTGTACTTTGCTACGGGAGTAGCAGTACCTTAGTAGTACCTTGTGTACTTAATCCCTAGACTACATAGGTGTCACCAGAACATCATTAAAACCCAGGGAAATTAGAAAATTTCTCATAAACAATAGAAATTATCACAAACAACAATTAAAGGCAGACAAAAGCTTTGTCTTGATGGTTACAACCATACCAAGCATGTAACCAAAGCTGGACACATTTCCTGGAGGTGTGACGCCAAAAACTGCACCGGAACATACCGAAGAGTTCCGCGCCTGTCCGAGGACGGTCACCAGGCGCTCCTGTTCCGTCGAACTCCGCCGCTGTCAAAGCCAGAAATGTAGAACGTCTCCAGCAAGTCACACTGCATGGAGCACAGCGGACCAAAAATCTCTGCGAGGCCTGGAATCACCGGATCGGACCGGATCTAGTTCAGACCATGCACCCTTCCATTTGGAAACCGATCTACTGGTTGAAGTTCGGGGGGGGGGGGGTTGCAGTCCAAGTCAGCACCATATCACTTGCGAATGCTCGTGGTGAACCTCCGCGCAATCGCGGAAAGCGCGCTTATTCGCCACTGCAGGACAGGCTGTGCTGGCTTTGTGTGGAACGACAGAAGGGCACAAAGACAGTCTAGCAGTTTAGGAGTAGGCTACAATATTCGTAGGAAGCCTAACACAAACGCGGAACACCGTTGAATTGTTTAATTGTTTAATGATTAGCAAGTGTGATTCAGTTTGCTTCGTTTTGTTGTTGGCTCGATCACGGGCAAAGGAGAACTGGTCACATAATAATAAGTTCAATCAAGTTCTGAATGTCGATTCCGTTTTTTTATGTTACCATTTTTCCGTTTACCTTGTTTTCGTAACTATCTTTCCTGTTACCATTTTTCCGTTACCATTGTTTTTCTTACACCCATTACCCACTAAACCCCAACCCCCTCTGTATATGCAGTAAGGTAATCTAGGTCACTACTCACAAAGTTGTTTCTCAGATGTGAAAAAGGTATTTGGTATAAACTATGGATTCGTTTTGTCTGTTATTTTGTGGAAATTTAAAGCAAAATCTTTATTAAATGAGGAAAAAATTAACTAGATATTTCTGCAGGTTTAAAACATGTCTCTAAACTAGAACCTCACTTCGCTAGCGAAATGTTAAACACTTGACAAAAATTAAAACGCAAAAATACTTCCTTCAATGGGTTATTTCTTGAATAATATATTGCAAACAACACAGCTTGAATATGTCTTATAAGCCGAGTAGTGTTTGGTTTCTGTTGACTTAAGGTTTTATTGACTGATCTAGCATACGCCGTGTCAGCTATTTACGCAGTGAGAGCTCGCACAAAGCTCACTGTGCAACTGTGTGTGATGTGGGTTAAATGCTACGCATTTACTTGCCAAAAATGCACTCTTTTCACATGGCTTTTTAACAAAGAAAACGAAATCAAAGACGAAAATAAAAGGTGACATGCACATGTTCAGATCAAGCTCTTCATAAGTCCCAAGTTTCATGGTCGTAGGGCCCATAGTGTCCGAGGAGAAGAAGACACAAAAAGTCGGAAAAAGTGTCAAGAAGAAAAAAAAAAGGACGAATTTTGCTCGCACAAATTCATATAACTCTTGCAAGCCAAAGGCTTGTCAAGTGTTAATAATATAAATACCCATCCACGCACTAACCTCGCCCAACGCTGCTTAACTCCGTGATAGAGGCAAAACGTTCTAAGCCAGCGCTAGAAGCTGATAGCACTTAAGTGGGTGACCGCTACCAATCTAAGTACTAACCGACCCAACGCTGCTTAAGCAACGTTGTAGAGTCAAAAAGTGCTAAAGGCATCTAAAATGTTGCTTAAGCTTTCAAAGTTTTTTTTGCCATGTTTTATCGAAAACAATTTGTACTGGGAGTACTCCTCCAGTTACCATCTAAATGAAGATTTTGGACCACGCTACCGATGGCGTTTTTATAACATTTTCTACCCCTCTTCTTTTCGACTCCTCCCCCTCCCCCCCGAGTAATTCTTGCCCTTACTTTTTGGACCCTTCCTTTGGGTAATACATAATTCACCTTTTTGCTTCTGACGCTATCCAATATGCTATTAAAATACAAATTAAATATGTATAAAAATGTAGAAATATCTCACCTTATTGGTGTTGTTAAAATCCAAAACAAAGCTGCGAAAAATGATAAAGAAAGAATATCATTACGACATAATCCTTCAAGGCGAAATTCTTCGTAATTTTTGTTTCTCTTATAAATCTTCGGTCTTAAACACAAACCAATCTCGAGACATTTGCATCCTTCAAGTAAATCCACATTATCATAAATAAACCTAATCTGCTTCAGTGAGTGTCACTTATCTTAACTTGTTATTTTTATCAGTCTAATAATGTATTCCATTTGAGCCCCCATAATAGTTTAAATAATAAGAAGAATGATAACGGAATGGTCATTCATTCTGAAAAAGGAGGGTATAAAAGTCAGTTATCGTTTGATTAACGTAGCTCATTGATTTGGCTGCGAGGAGAGGTGAAGGGGGAGGGGTGGAGAGGGGAGGGGGTGAGGAGTGTTTCGTAAACAAAAGTAGAAGTTCTGGATAAACTGCCGTTGTGTGTTTTTATATTCTCTTGTTATTCATTAGTCGAAGAATTATGGATTGTACAGTCAAAGTGAGAGGCTGAAAAACATGATCAATGTCACGTTACCGGAAGTGTTGTCATTGGCTTTCAGAAATCTTTTGTTCCTCCACACCCCCACCCCACCCCCATCCTCTCCCACCCTTTCACATTTTTATTTGCTTTGGCCAATGTGGCTTGCACGTAAAACACGGTTATCAATTTATCAAGCATACACAAGAATATCATACACGAGTGTTTACATGTGCTTCGGCGTCGAGGCCTCCTCTTCTGTTGTTTGTTGAAATCGAATCTCAGCAACACACCGCCGGATTCAGGGGGGGGGGGGGTGCAGCCCCTCCACCACCCCCCCCCCAAAAAAAAATCAAAAAAAATCAGACTGTTAAACTTCACAAAGTTTGACTGATGAACTCACCACTTTGGTAGATTTTTTTGAAGCTGAACTTCCCTCCGCCACCCCTCTCCTCCCCCCACCCTGAACAAGAATTTTATCCGCCACTGCAACATATACAACACATAAATAATGACGACAAGCTGTGAGGAAATAGAATTTCGCTCACAGGCAATCACAAATATCAATCAACATTTTTGGTTCCATTAATGGAATGAAAATATTCGATGGTTAATTTATGTCTAGCTTCCGTAATTCACTCAGTTACACCACTATATTTGTAGTAATTTATGATGCCTTTAATTGATTTATTTATATTAATAATTTAAATCACTGATATACAAGTAAACTCAGGCAAGTCATTATTTGGCAAAATATGGTTAATTGTAACTATGTTCATGACATAGAGAATCAACACACGTTACCATATGATAACCATGGATAGCCATGTTATTACCTTATGATAACGTTAGATAGCCTTGGAGTATACACATGATAACCATAGATAGCTATGAGGCTACCTAAGATTACCATAGGTGGCCGTGGAGTTACCATATGATAGCCATAAATATCCGTTGGGTTACCACATGATAACCATAGATAGCCATGACGTTACCTTACGATAACCATGGATAACCTTGGGGTCACATTATGACCATAGATAGTCATGGTGTTACCACATGATAATCATAGCTAGTCGTTGAGTTACCATATGATGTGGATAGATGATCATGGTGTTACCACATGACAACCATAGATAGTCGCTGAGTTACCATATGATATATGGTAACTCATGATAACCATAAATGCCCATGGGTTACCATATGATAACCATAGATTGCCTGGGCTTACCATATGCTTAAACATTATTTAAGACTTCTCTTGATAATACCCAAAGCTTGTCGTATTTTCGGGTTTCTGGTGTATAAGAGCGTGATGCCGACACTCTCGAGTTTTATAAGCTTGCGTGCATCTGCAAGCAAATAGCGGAAAAAATGAACAATATGGCAATAAAAACATCAGTTGGTAAAAAAAAAACATAATCTGATCAAAATTTAATAATATTGAACTTGTTCTATGTTATTTATAGATATTAATTGATTACTTAATCAGGTGACTTTTCTGACAATTTATCTTTACACTTTCGAAAATAACCACATGTGTTAAACGAGAATTTTCACCTTTGGAATTGGATCAGCCTGCAAATTGGACCAATGTTCACCAGAACCGAAATTTATCCATTCATTTCTATGATTAAGGTACCCCACAAATCGATCGACAAGACCACTGGTCCCAGTCTCAAGTATCATTTTGAATTCCGCAAATAGTAACGATCACAAACAAACAAATAAACACGGGTGTGTTGAGTAAACAAAAGTAGGTGATTCCTAAGTTAAAGGTATTATAATTCTGCTTTCATTGATGTTCAGTGCTTGCAACTGGGATGGGGATGTTATATACAGACTAGAAGAATTCGGACACATCAAAGCGTACTGGTGTGCCGTCACGAAGTGACTGAATAGCAGTACATTATGATATAACTGAAGTCCAAGACGAGTTTGGAACTTTTAATTCTACCTTATTATTTTGACATATATGTGTGAAAAAATAACGTACTGTGAGTGTGCTGTGCGCATTTTTTCGGTACATTCTCACGGTAATAAACACACATTTCAAGCACAAATATGTCTGAAAAAAAAAGAAATAACTGCAATGTTTTACACGATTTAAACATATTCCATCCTAACTGAACACAGAACGCTAGGCTTTTTCCGGATTAGTTTGTTTCTGACAATTTACCACTTGAAGCAAGCTATTGCTTTGGAAATAACGAAAAATGGATTAAAAATTGTGAAAAAGAAAATGGCGGAACCTGATGAAACCGTTTTGGGCGTTTATGAAGTTGATGAAATTGTTGTGGGGACCAATCCAGTAAGTTTTTCAGCGATATCGACGAAGAGGATCCGGCTCAAGCATCTCAAACCTCGGGGGTGAATAACTGCACCAGTAGTTGAAGAGAGGGTACTTCACAGCAATGTTTGATCCTTTTGATGCACCGGACAGTGCCGATGACTACACGGAGGTCCCTACGACGCAGTTTGCTGAATTAAACTGAACATTCAAGAGGAAACGGAAAGATCTTTGGATCGATTTGCGTTTACGGAAGACTCAAAATAAGATGAATTGTCCCAGAAGCAGTGAGGAAAAAAAGGAACTCTGGTCGTATAAAATCACCTCGTTTTAGTCCAATATTTAGCATGTTGTTTTCAATAATTTTGCATATTTCGGTATTTTGAAGGCTTCTTTTTAAGCAGTGATGTTGTGAGAAGGATTGGTGGAAAAGTGGATCGACAGTATTTGGCAAAAAAAATTAAAAGATTTAAAAATTTTTTCTTCCGCCACAGGTTTGACAATAGAGAGGATTTTCCTGGTAAAACACTTCAAAAACTGATACTGGGTATTCCACTAGTGATACTGAGTATTCTACTAGTGATCTTGAGTATTCAAATACTGATACCGATACTGAGTATTCGAATGAACTTGGAAAAGCATGGCCATGTTATGAAGTTTCTGAATGATGAATATTTCGGAATCCAGAAACACGCTGAACAATGCCATGAAGGACAGAGTAAGACGGGGTATTAGAATTTGCATGGAAATGTTGGAGAAGTGTCCATAAAACCAGAAAATACAATATGGCGCTTTGAGAGGGGGTGGACTTAAGGGGCAGGACCCATAACAGTTATAACAGACGGGTTGTTTCTTATTTGGATACACTTTGCGCGGTGTGACAGTATATCTTGTCTCCTGTACAACTTTCCCCCGGGAGAGGGGGGGATAGATCAGACTGGAATTTTACAAACGGCTATATACACCTGCATACACCATTGGACTGGAATATTACACTCGACCCCTCGGGTTAGAATATTACATTAGGCTATATATACACCTTTCTACATTCTCGAATTAGATGGTTACACTCGACTATATGTACCTTTCTATACCCTCGGTTTGAAATGTTACACTCAACTAGATACATCTATATACACCATAGGTGGAATGTTACACTCGGCATTGTCATTCCACTCTTCACACCCCACAAATTTGCATATCAGTCTCCCAACTATACAACAAATGCATACCAGAGGATTAAATTAGTATTGAATACTAGATGTTTGAAACTTTGTCGGAAGCTATGCTACGGTTTTCAGAAAGCAGGACACAAGTCCTGCTGTTAATTTCAATAAAAAGAACACTTGTACTTTTAATGCATTATTGAAATATGAAAGGCTAAAACACTATTAAAGCAAAGTTGAAGCAATCCATTTTGACGGCTGTTGTACCTGTACCTACGCCTTGTGCTCACATATTCTAATATTTGGGCCATCTTTTACTGTTGTACCCTGCTTCTGCGCATGCCACTATTGTGTCCACATCATACTGATATTTTAGCCATCTTTAACTGGTTTTGCTGAGTTAAACCATTTTTTTATTTACATATTAATTCTGTTGTTATTTACTACTGTTGCTACTCAAATAGTGCGTCACAATCTCTCCAGTCTTTTCCTGTCTGCTGCGACCGCGCTACCTCTTCTACAGATCTTCTACAGATCAGAGCAGCTGTTTGATGTTAGCAATGTACTGTTCCACCTCTGTCTTTGATGACCCTTCTGTCTCTTGTCTTTTGGTTGCCAGAATATTCTTCGTGGTATTTGGCACCATACGAACTACATGGCCTAACCAGAAAGTCTTTTACTTTTCAAAATGATCCTTAAATTTGACATGCTCGTTTCAGCCAAGATTCTGTGCTGAATGTGCTAATGTGTCTTTCCAGAAATCTTGTAATAAAGATGTTGTAAAAGGTTGCTCATCTGTTTTCTTCCTTTATCGTGAAGTTCAAGGTTTTTACAGCTCCATAAGAATGTTGTTACTGGAATATTCGGAGACGCGTCTTCATTAATATATCCTTGCTGCTTAAAGGCGGAGAGGAGGTTGTTGTTTGTCGCTGTTGCCGATACTCGGGTCTAATTTTGGATTTATGTTTCCACTATGTGTCAGCGTGCTACTTAGGTATGTGACTTTGCTACATTTTTAGATGTTAAGCGTAATTGTGAATGACAAATTTTGACATGTTTAATATGTCAAAGGTCGTTGAATATTTAAGACCAACTTTCCTCAAGTAACTTGCCCTGACTCAATATTTACCACATCGGTAGCTTACTGTGCTTACTTACATGTACCACATCGACAGCTTGTTGTACTGATTTACACGTATCACATTGATAGCTTACTGTATTACTTACAAGTATCACATCGACAGCTTACTCTACTTATTTACAAAAACCATTGGCAGCTTACTGTACTTCCTTACAAGTAGGGAAGCTTAGTCCGAAAAATAATAAATCCATCTTTTTACGATACAAGTTTTAATGTTCCTTTAGCGATTTCTTTTTATGGTAGTTGTATGAATTAAAAGAGAGAGAGAGAGAGAGAGAGAGAGAGAGAGAGAGAGAGAGAGAGAGAGAGAGAGAGAGAGAGAGAGAGAGAGAGAGAGCATAAACCATTCCTGAATTAAACGAGACAAAATTGAATATGTAGTGTATGAGTATGTCTAATGTGCTAGCTTTTTTCTCATTTACACACACTCGGACTAAACTTGGTTTTCGCACGAAAGTGAGGGAGATATTCGCCCTAAAGTGACTGTTCGTGGCAAAGGAGTTTATTCGCATTAAAGTAAGCATTCGCAGCAAAGTACAGTTAAGCGTGTGTATTGAGGGCATCGGTCTGACCGAGAGCAATTTATCCCTAACAGGGAGGTGTCCCAAATAGACAGGTCAAGGGTTGGTTGGTCTGAAGATAAAAAGACAGAAATAACCAACCATACTAAAACCTTTATTCTTTGTTTTTCTTTTTTACACCTTTTCATACAGCAAAGAGAAGAAACATAAAGCTAAAAACTGAAATACACAAGTCATCATATCAACAGAGAAATTCTACAATTCTTCACAAGTTAAAAAGGCTAGTAAATCGTTCATGGGTGGAATTCTCTAAGCCTTTCTGTAAGAGTTCAGACCTTAGGGAAAAAGTTTTCTTGTCTCGATTTTTGTCTGGTGACTTTTCATAGAGAGATGCTTTCGAGAGATTAGAGCCCTTGCTCTGCATAGCAAATTCGGTCAAAGTGGATGAGTCGAATGTTTACTCATGTCTAAACACATCCCATAAACCTCTTTAGCTTGATACGATGTACCGTGGAAGGGTCAGCATGGCGTTTTGTCAAA
The DNA here is from genome assembly GCA_949752745.1 of Protula sp. h YS-2021. NCBI lineage: Eukaryota > Metazoa > Annelida > Polychaeta > Sabellida > Serpulidae > Protula > Protula sp. h YS-2021. The sequence continues at coordinate 83,738,117 of OX457028.1, forward strand.
CAATAGCCTGCAGTGTACAAGGCGGCTTGTGTTCATCATTTACGAAACTGATGCCCTTAATGTAAAACATGACTTGCTTTGCAAAAATGCTGTTCATAGTCTTTAATAGCCAGGTGTGCTTATTATAGGCTTTTTTTTAATGTGGAAGTCAATGGGATTTCAAAACCGTGCAGCGTGAACTCCCCGTAATTCCAAGGCCACCCTAATAAACAGTTTTACTGTAGCTATTGTTTGCATACATACATACATCTCTTGACTAAGCCCCATGGTACCAATTCTTTTTTAAAGTGTTTTATTCAGTTAGGTTAACTGTAATAATTTGATACACCTTCACATATTGAAATTTTTAATTTAAACCATCAACATTAAGCATTAAAACAAATATACCAAATCTAGTGATATATATATATATATATAACGTGGAAAAAGAGATGTCACTTGTTACAATAATTAAGGCATGTCTGCACATTGTATGACACCAGTTATGCGATCTTTGTTTTTCTTACTTATTAAAATATTTGAATGATAAATATAATGTTCTCTATATCATACACCGAGACTAATAAAAAGCAACAAAGATAAACTTTTTAACCAAGCAAAAAAATTTACAAAAAACTACGGAAATATACAAAGCTATTTCTGCCATTCCCTAAGGCCATGACTATGGTTCTGTGGGTCTTTGTGCGTTTGTTTGGCTTTGTTATAGATTTACTTTCCATTTGAAAATAGTCTTTAATCACAATAGAAATTTTTGTAAATAAAGTTAATAGAATGTTTGGCCGATGCTCTTTATTCTAAATATGTAGTTGTTTTCTTTCTCATATCTTGTATGTGTGCGATTTGCGTTGTTTTTGTTTTTACTAGGGCTTTACTTTATTTTTTATTTTGTGTGGGCTTTACTTTATTTTTTATTTTGCATGGTTCTGTATGTGTGAGTGGGGCTCTGTGTGTGCGTGTGGCTTCGTGTATTTTCCGGAGTCTGTATGTATGCGTTTTGCCTTGTGTATTTTCCTACTCTGTATGTGTGAATTTTGCTTTGTGTGTTTTCTGACTCTGTATGTGTGCGTTTTGCTTTGTGTATTTTCCTGACTCTGTGTGTGTGCGTTTTGCTTTGTTTATTTTCCTAACATTGAATGTGTGCGTTTCGCTTCGTGTATTTTCATGTCTCTTTATGTGTGCGTTTTGCTTCATTTGCTTTGCGGAATCTGTTTGTGTGCGTTTTGCTTCCTGTGTTTTCCTGTCTCTGCATGTGTACGTTTTGCCTTGTGTATTTCCATCACTCTGTGTGTGTTCGTTTTTCTTGGTGTGTTTTCCCTGACTCTGTGTGTGTGCATTTTGCTTGGTGTGTTTTCATGACTGAGTGTGTTCTTTTTTGCTTGGTGTATTTTTCTGACTCTGTATATGTGTGTTTTGTTTCGTGTGTTTTCCTGATTCTATACATGTGTGTTTTGCTTTATTTTCTTTCTGTTTTAGAAGAGAAGAATACTATGTATTGGGGTTATAACAAGGAGCGTACTTGGGATTGGCACAAGAATGTACTAACTGTGGTATTGTAACATTGTCAGCAATGCTGCGTGTTTGTAAACGGGTTCGATTTTTTCACAATTTGAAAAACTAAAAAACGAAGCTGAAAAAGGTTTTGAAATTCTTAACAATTCGCAAACATTCGAAAGACGTCGAAAATTCTCTCAAACCAACGTTTTCAGGTAAAATGAATCTGTAAGTATATACTTCACAATAACTCACTTTTTTATTGATCTAACACATTATTTTCGACTAATTTAGCTATATAAAAAATCATGGTTACCGGACTATGGTTTATGAACCACACTACACTGAATATAATAGTCAAATTTGTCAAAAAAAACCATGGACCAATCAGAAAAGAGTTCTTTGTTTACAAATGGAACAATTATATTTGACGTTTTATCGTAATTTATCAGTACATCGTGGCGTGTTCTTTACATGATGACAATGTATTTAGCGCTCAACTTTCTTTACAACAAGCATCAGCCATATGTGTTGTTAATAATATCACAGTGGGCTAACATTGTGGTCAACATATGGTTAACATAACATTGTGGTCAGCATATATGGTCAACGTAACATATATGGTCTATGTAACATTATGACCACATATATTGCCAACATAATATGATTAGCATACATCGTCAAAACAACACCATGGTCAGCATAAATGGTCAACACAACATCATGGTCAGCATACATGGCCAGTGTAAGAATATGACAAGCATATATGGTCAACATAACATAACACGGTGGACCGCGTATACGGTCAACATAACATTGTGGTCAGAATATATATGCTCAACATAACAGTGTGTTCAGCATATATGTCAACATAACAGTGTGTTCAGAATATATATGTTCAACATCACATTGAAGTTATCAGATATGCTCAACATAACATTGTAGTCAACATTTATAGGGTGTTCAGCATATATGTCAACATAACCATATGATCAACATGGTTTAAATCTACGTTATGAAGCGGTTATAAAGTAGTATAAATGCAAATATACCGGCGATCATAAAAATCCCTTCAGGAAAATATTTGGTGTTTAAATGTCCTTTTTTGTTTGAGCAACTTAGTGGTGCCGTGACGTCACTAATCGATCCTCGAGAGCTTGACAGTCTGTATGGGCTGGTGTGTTGTTGATTGGCGTCGCCGGTCATTATCAGGTTTCTAAACATAACACATACATCACCTACAAACCATGTGTTTAAACATAAGCATATATATATATATATATATATATATATATATATATATATATATATATATATATACAGGGGTGCACATAAGACCTTCGCATTTCGCCATGGCGAAGGTGAAAACCATTTGGCGAAGGTGAACAGATTCACCTTCGCCAATTTGGCAAAGGTGAATTTTAGGCAAAAATTGTTATGATAAAATCATAATATGTTTTGTTTTTGATTTAGGTGAACATGAAATGAATGCACAGCATTCCTACAGACAAACGTAGACAGTGACAACACTCGTTCTACTTGTCCATTTTTGCACACCATAATTGATCGCATATCAATGGGGAGGGAGGGGGGTAAATGGACCTCCCAGCCACCCCCTCCCCTCTCCCGTTGATATGCGGCTGCTCTCAGCTTCTTGTCGCCTGTTTCGCAAATTTGTTTTGTCGTTTTGAATTGAAAAATTAAGCGAATTAAAAAGAATACAGGAGGATCAACCAGACATACTGAAGTTTATCATATCCAAATTTCATCTTTCTAGCCCTAACGGCCTCTGACTAGTTCCACGGACAGACCCCCCCCCCCCACAAAAAAAAAAAAAACGAAAAAAAAAACATGCCACAACTGCGGCTAAAATTTTCGCACAAGTTCTATACACCAGGGGTTTTTGGCAAATCCCCAAGTGTAATAATAGATTACCATAAACTGGACAATATAGTTAAGAATATGTGTAAGCCAAATCACACGTTGGTTGTTTCGAATCAAATGCGCAAGAATTTTGAATTTCGACTGCGTGGGAACCGGGTAACAAATTAACAAAAATATAGAAGAAATATCGCAAAAACAGCTCATGCCTGGAAGATAAAAGTAACTGAAACTATTTGTTAAAACTTTCAATGAATTATTAAAACAGCATTCGGGTTGTTAAAAATTTGGCTTATAGTTTAGATGCAATAAACATATTACGTTACGGTTCTAGTAAGAGGGTTAGTTTGGCGAAGGTGAATTCCATTTGGCGAAGGTGAGCCAAATCACACGTTGGTTGTTTCGAATCAAATGCGCAAGAATTTTGAATTTCGACTGCGTGGGAACCGGGTAACAAATTAACAAAAATATAGAAGAAATATCGCAAAAACAGCTCATGCCTGGAAGATAAAAGTAACTGAAACTTGAAACTATTTGTTAAAACTTTCAATGAATTATTAAAACAGCATTCGGGTTGTTAAAAATTTGGCTTATAGTTTAGAGGCAATAAACATATTACGTTACGGTTCTAGTAAGAGGGTTAGTTTGGCGAAGGTGAATTCCATTTGGCGAAGGTGAGCTGAACGTGCTTTGCCAAATTGGCGAAGGTAAAAAATTCCTTATGTGCACCCCTGTATATATATATAACGATAACGCTTTAGCAGCTTATGTGCATGGGTAGAACTATTTTTAGAGGTGCTGTTAGCAATGTTATGACCCTAAATATCACTTCTCTGGGCTCTGAAATGAACGCTTAAAAACATGTGGCATATGGTTAGCATATGGTTGTTAGAAATAACATAAGAATTGTTACCACACTGTTGCGGTATAGTGATGTGCATTGCGGAGGCACGGTGAAAGCCAGGATGAAGAGACGGGGCGGTGGGGGGGGGGGGTGGGGGTAGTGGGTGGGAAGGGACGGGGAGGAGTGGGGCGGGGCGTAAGCGTGACATCATCGTTACCACAGTGTTGTTGCGGTGGAGAGCCGTGCATTGCGGAGCCACGGTAAATGCCATGATGAAGACAATGAGGCTTGAAACGAGACCGAATCCCAGCAGTGCGTAGCCCACATACAGGACAATCTGATCACTGAAACAGCAGAGAGAGCAAAAATAAAATCACGCGCTTCCGCTATACAACAAAATATCCCCTCCTCCCCTCCTCGCCTCTTCCCCTCCTCCCCCACTTCTCTCCTCCCCTTCTCCCCTTCTCCCGTCCTCACCCTCCTTTCCCTCCTCCCCTCATCCTCCCTTCTCCCCGTCCTCCCCGTCATCGCCCCTCCTCCCCTCTTCCCCCTTCTCCCCTCTTCCCCTCCTCCCCCACTCCTCTTCTCCCCTTCTCCCCTCCTCCCGTCCTCACCCTCCTTTCCCTCCCCCTCACCCTCCCTTCTCCCCGTTCTCCCCGTCATCGCCCCTCCTCCCCTCTTCCCCCTTCTCCCCTCTTCCCCTCCTCCCCAACTTCTCTCCTCCCCTTCTCCCCTCCTCCCGTCCTCACCCTCCTTTCCCTCCTCCCCTCATCCTCCCTTCTCCCCGTCCTCCCCGTCATCGCCCATCCTCCCCTCTTCCCCCTTCTCCCCTCTTCCCCTCCTCCCCCACTCCTCTTCTCCCCTTCTCCCCTCCTCCCGTCCTCACCCTCCTTTCCCTCCTCCCCTCATCCTCCCTTCTCCCCGTCCTCCCCGTCATCGCCCATCCTCCCCTCTTCCCCCTTCTCCCCTCTTCCCCTCCTCCCCCACTCCTCTTCTCCCCTTCTCCCCTCCTCCCGTCCTCACCCTCCTTTCCCTCCTCCCCATATCCTCCCTTCTCCCCGTCCTCCCCGTCCTCGCCCCTCCTCCCCTCCTCGCCTCTTCCTCTCCTCCCCCACTCCTCTCCTCCCCTTCTCCCCTCCTCCTGTCCTCACCCTCCTTTCCCTCCTCCCCTCATCCTCCCTTCTCCCCCTCCACCCCTCCTCACCCTCCTTTATCCTCCTCCACTCCTCATCCCTCCTCCCCTCTTCCCCCTCGTCCCCTACTCCTCTCTTCCCCTCCTCCTCCCCCTCCTCCCCCTCCTGCCCGTCCTGTCCGTCCTCCCCTCTTCCCCCATCTTTCCTCCCCCCCCACACCCCCTACTTTTCCTCTTCCCCCTCCCCTCCTGCCCCTCCTCCTCCCCTCCTCCTCTTCACCCCCTCCTGCCCCTATTCTTCCCCTCCTCCCTCCTCCCCTTAGTGTTTTCTGTTATAAGAACTTAAACCGCATTTGTTGCATTTTATAAAGGTGAAAGGATTGGAACGCCTGAGAAGAATGGGCACATTTTCGAGGGCACGGGTGGGGTGTGGATGCGGGTGGCTGGCGGGGGGGGGGGGGCGGGAGGGGGGTACCTTTATTCATTTGTCCTGCAGTAACGGATCACATTAGCAGGACCACCTTTTAATCTCAATAAATTCCACCAAATATAGTTTACGGCTGTTTGCGGCGGGGAGGGATGGTGAGGGTTGGGGGGGGGGGGCGGTGGTGGTGATGCGCGAGGAGGAATGGGGTACCTCTCAATTGTATCACAACGGGCTAAAATATGACAAGCTTCTTTATGATCCATGACATAATGTCTCTGGGCATGCAATGATAGTTTTTGGTGGTGATGAAGACCGAGAGTGGGAGGGGGGGGGGAGTTATAGAGGGACGCACGACATGGGAATGGAACTATTGGTTTCTAACCTGTAACTAAGAGTAGTCCCATTAGCTAAGAAATAATATGTTTTTTATAGTCACAACAAATGTCCATTTCCTTTGGACGAATGATGCAAGAGAAAAAGCTGTCTTATGGAAGCTTAAGCCAGAAGGTGCTTTCTGTGATTGCAAAACAATACCAGCAAAAAAATTCTTATGGCAGTCCGTGCGTGTTTCTTACCCATTTGGATTCAAACTCAGCGAAGGCAGTCGTAGATCTAACATATTTTTTTTTGTTTATTGATGTTTGGCGTAGAAGCTGTCATGGTGACTTAATGACCGATAAAGATTGCTCGTGCCCATTTGAAGAAAATCAGTTTCATGGATGATCATGGAAACCGTGTGTATATATACGCAACCAACTTATCAAGGCAACAAATATATGAGTTAAACAGAAAAACTCTTAAACTTTAACTCAGTGAATTATACATTTTTGATAAGAAAATAACACAAAATTTCATTTTTCTCATTTTTTTCAACTGCAGTTTGTTTCATTACGGTTCATTGAACACTCGACATAACGCTTGAATTATCCTGTGTCCAGCTTTAACATCGCGTGTGTCCTCCACGTGCTTGTTGAACTGCGGTCAATCTACGCCCGATCGAGGTGATCAGCTCTTGACTCAGGTGTTGTGGATTGTGTTGCCTCTCTTCAGCTAGTGCGTGACGCACCTGAGGCAGCGTTGTGGGTGCGGGATCACGTGAGTGTACGGCTTTACCGAGCATGTCCCATGCGTGCTCAATGGGCGATAAATCGGACGAAAATGCAGGCCAGGGTAAAATCCGTACATTTTGTGTCCGTAGATACTCTTGTGTCGCGGGTTGAGTGCGGAGGCGCGTTATCTTGTTGAAAAATAAGTCCATGCTGTAGGACGAATGCAACTGCACTTGGCTCCAGAATAATCTCTCGATAACTGCCAATATTGGCAATACCTGGTATAAAGCGGATCTCAGTACGGCGAGCAAATGATACTCCAGCCCAAACAGTTGCACTTTCACTCTCTCTTTCTTGAACGCAGGCGTCGGCGTGTCGCTCGTTCGAACATCGCCATGCGTGCATCCTTCCGTGGGAGCAATTGAGGCAAAACCGCGATTCGTCAGTGAATAACACATTATTCCATTGTCGTTGAGTCCAGTGAATGTGAGTATTCACCCATTGCACACGACGAAGCCGTCTACCTCGTGTTACAGTAATCCTCGATACGAGCGGCGCACGTAGATCGTAGCGATGGAACCTATATTTCACAACCTCAGCACCTACGGGATTATTTCGAGCCCGGTGTAACGATTTCAGATTACCCCCGATTTCAGATTCCCCCCCCCCCCCCCCGGGAATCTGAAATCGATTTCAGGTTCCCGGGGAGGTAACTTGAAATCGATTTCGGATTCCCCCTCCGATTTCAAATTCCCCTCTCAAAATTCTCTCTGTTCTCTGATCGCATTTTTTATTTTGGAAAGAGTGCTTATTATTTATACTCATCTCAGTCATAGCTTATTATTTATACTCATCTCAGTCATACAGGCCTGGACACGTGTCTACAAGAGGACAACCCACCAGATACAGGTCAACAATAAAACAGTGCTTGTTGTGTACAAGAGGGCACAGAAGACAGAGTCGGAGTAGTAGTGTCATTAAAGACAAAAGCACAAGCCAGTCCCACAAAAGGCACATGGAAGCAGTCATCGGAGCATCGCGGATTAGTGTCACTGCTTCGATGACAGCCATGGCACTACAAGTCTGTATATACATTGAGAGATGTAAATTTAAAAAATTCTAGGTATGCCTGGGGGGGGGGGGGGGAATATGAAATCGGAGGGGGGAAACTGAAATCGATTTCAGATTCCCGGGGGGTAACATTTAAGGGGGGTAATCTGAAATCGGTACACCGGGGTTCGCCTAGCAGTCATTGTTCCTCGCAGAAATCGATCTCTCAGGTGTGATAAGCGCATTTGTTGGTCCTGTCGTGGAGTGGTTACCGGTAGTCTACCTAGTGCCATGCAAACGTGTTCTTAGCCGCGAAACTGTTGACCTATTGACACCGACTTGTCTAGCGACGTTTGACGTAGATCTTCCACTTTCGAGCATCCCGACTGAGCGCTCGCGCTGAATATTTGTCACTCATGCCATAAGTGCACACTTCACAAAAAAATCTAAGTGAATTGACTCTTTCTTAGCTTTGATACGATAATCGCATGAATAAACTAGAACCGAATTTCGCAAGCGAAATCTTCAACACTTGAAAAACATTAAAAGTTAAAAGGCAAAACTCATTTTGGCATGTGCCCCTCAATGACTATAAATCCCCCTCCGTCAGAAACCACCTGGACTCCCGTTCTCAAATAATATTAATATTTTGGACTTGTTAGTATGTCAATTGTTTTATTTGGACAAATTTTTTCTAACGAAATTGTCATGCCATTGATATATTAGCAAACATTACAGCTTGAATTCCGTTTTTAAATCGTGTAAATCTGCTTGGTTATGTTGGCTCAACGGCTTTATTGATTGAATGGACTAGCACTTTTTCTCTATGTAGGCAGAGCTCGCGTAACGCCCCTAAGCTGTGCTATTTTGCTCAACCGTTACTTTGCTTTGAAATGCGCAGTAACGGCGGAGAAAATCTCAACGACATTAGGAAGTATCTGTTGGAAGAATCGGACAGAATGCCAGAACAGTACGTTAGAAAACTCGTGCATAGCATGCGCTAGCGCTGTGCAGAATGCATAGCAAATAGAGGTGGCCACACCCATCACTGCACAATGATTTCCAAAGTGCAATTTTTGAAAATGACCCCTGCTGTAGAATTAAAGAGTGATGGAATTTTTGTGAGAACATATCTGTTGTAAGTTTCAACTCAGCTTACGATAAGTGATGCTGGAAGCAGACAAGAGCAGTCATTGCCTCGTAAGCAGACTACATTTTGAAATATTCACAAATCTGTAAGTGGCTAGAAACTCTTTTTGCCGGGTTTATATAATTTGTTTTTACATGGTTGCTCCTTGATTCGGGCTCTCCCATTTATTTAACAGATTACCGATCAGTATTGTAAATATTTTAATATATTTTTTAAATATCCGTTTGGCTCTAATATCTTGATGGGTAGTTTGGGCAAGGAGGGAGTGAAAGGGGACGGGAGAGGGAGGTGGTTTATTTTTTGCCAAAAGCTCCTCAAATACCTCTTGTGCACTTTGCATGAGTAAATGCAAACCGTTCGACAGCAACTTAGAGAGGAACATGGTTCAACATTCACGTAGGGAGGAACAGTGCTCCACAGTCACTTAGGGAGGAACATGGTTCGACAGCCACTTAGGGAGGAACACCGTTCGACAGCAACTCAGAGAGGAACATGGTTCAACAGTCACGTAGGGAGGAACAGTGCTCCGCAGTCACTTAGGGAGGGACATGGTTCGACAGCCACTTAGAGAGAAACGTGGTTCGACAGCCAATTAGGGAGAAACATTGCTCCACAGTCACTTAGGGAGGAACATGGTTCTACAGCCACTTCGGTAGGAACAGTGTTCGACAGCCACATAGGGAGGAACATAGTTCAGAGGTCACGTGGGTAATGAAGAATATTATTCCGTAGTCACATGGTTAAGGGTGAGCATTATCCAGCAGTTAGGTGGTTAAGGGGGAGCATTATCCGGTAGTCACGTGGTTAAGGGTGAGCATTATTCGGTAGTCACGTGGTTTAGTGGAAACATTATTCAGTAGTCACGTGGTTAAGGACAACATTATTAGGTAGTCACGTGATTAAGGGGGTATATTATTCGGTAGTCACATGGGTAAGTGTAGCATTATCGGTAGTCACGCGGTTGAGGGGGGAGCATTATTCGGTAGTCACGTGATTAAGGGGGAAGAAGACGTACCACGCCTTTATGAAATTCATTTCAATCCTGCAACAGTAACACAGTGGAAAAGATGAGTGGGATGTTTTAGGTGAAAAAAAACCTACTTCTTGGAAACAATTATGCACATAAAATATTACACCATTGGGAAATGAAGCTCGGCGCAGTGAAACGTTTTGCACTCGAGAAACAGATTAATCACATTGTTGAGAACACTGTTAACTGTTAAAAATTAATGATTTCATTCAGATTTCGCAAATAAGTAAATGGTAAGAGGGTCAGGGGGGCACTAAGCAGCTGATGTGTTCCCGTGCGCAACTAAATAGGCAATAAGCGGCAATTTTGTGGCCGTTTAGTACTCTGCCCCCCCCCTCCCCTCCTCCTCCCCCTCCCCCCCTCCCCCTCAAAAAAGGTCTTTTCGGAACTGCACTCCTCGTTCAACAAAATGGGGACCCCAAAAATTGGACATGCACACACACACACGCCCACACACACGCCCACACACGCTGGAAGTGTCAGCGTAGTTTTTAGTTGTATGGTTGCAGTAACGCATGTTCTAGCAGCGCTCGTACTCAACAATATATGCTCAACCAGTTTAAAAACGCAGCAAAAATTATAGGGGTTATTGTTGTGTCCAGTAACTTACAGGAAAATGGTAATAATGTACTGTATGTCCAAATTTATCCCATATGGACATGAGTACTTTTTGTAATTCACTTGCTGCAGTACTCCTTATTAACAGAGGTCAAGGCCACATGGCACCAATACATAAAAACACGTGGTGGCTTCTCTGTACAATTTATGGACATTTCATTTATGCGATTCTCGTATCAAAGCTAGGAAAAAGTCAATTCGCTTAGATGTTTTGTGAAGTGTGCGCTGAACTTATGCCTAGACAGACAGTCAGCACGAGCGCGCAGTCGGGATGCTCAAAAATGGAAGAACTACGTCAAATGTAGACAAGTCGGTGTCAATAGGCCAACAGTTTCGCGGCTGAGAACGCGTTTGCATGACACCGAGTCGACCGCGGACCGCCCAGAGCCAGGTAGACCACCGGTAACCACTCACGAGAGGACGGACATATGCGTCTATCACACCTGAGCGATCGGTTTCTGCCAGCAACTGCGATTGTTAGGCGAACACCCAGGGCCCGAAATAATTGCAAAAGTGCTCAGGTTTTGAAACATAGGCTTCATTGCTACGATCTACGTGGGCACCGTCCGTATCGGGGATTACTGTTAACACGCGCTAGACGGCTTTATCGTGTGCAATGGGTGAATACTTACATTCATTGGACTCAACGACAATGTAATAATGTATTATTCACTGACGAATCGCAGTTTTGCCCCAATTGCGCCCACGGAAGGATGCACGCATGGCGATGTTCGAACGAGCGATACGCCGACGCCTGCGTTCAAGAAAGAGACCGTTGGGGAGTGAAAGTGTAACTGTTTGGGCTGGAATATCATTTGCTCACCGTATCGAGATCCGCCTTATACCAGTTATTGTCAATGCTGACAGTTATCGAGAGTCTATTCTTTAGCCAAGTGCAGTTTCATTCATCCTACAGCATGGACTTATTCTTCAACAAAATAACGCGCTTTCGCACTCAATCCGCGCGAAACAGGAGTAACTACTGATGCAGAATGTATGGATTTTACCCTGGCCTGCATTTTCGCCAGATTTATCGCCCATTGAGCACGCATGGGACATGCTCGGTAAAGCCCTATGCTCACGTGATCGTGCACCCGCGACGCTGCCTCAGTTGCGTCACGCGCTAGTGGAAGAGTGGCACAACATTCCACAATACAAGATTCAAGAGCTGATCACCTCAACGGGGCGTGGGTTGACCGCAGTTCAAGAAACACGTAGAGGACACACGCGATATTAAAGCTGGGCACAGGATAAATTCAAGCGTTATGTCGTGTGTTCAATGAACCGTAACGATACAAACTGGAGACGATACAAAAAATTGAGAAAAATGAATTGTTGCGTTAGTTTTTTACCAAAAATGTATAATTCATTGAGTTAAAATTTATCTGAGTATTTCTATTTAACTCATATATTTGTTGCGTCATTAAATTGGTTGCGTATATAACTGGGCGAGCATCATTCGTTCTGTCAATAATTTGAAATTTTGTAGGGCCTGAACATTGCAAAGATTGCCGCGTTCAGGCCCGCGGGTATTTTTTTTTACAAACTTGATACTCTGAGCTCTGGGGGGGGGGGGGGGGGGGAGGGGGGGTTGTTTTCAAATGTCACGGACACGCATGGTAACCAGTTACTTACGCGAGTGATCCTTCCCCCCAGCCCACCGGTAACAAGATAAAGAAAGGTGGTGTTTTTGTGCTGGTGCCAGTTTATCCAGGGAGGATGGCACACCTCGATTCCTTACCCTGCTAACCTCATCTATGCCTCCTACCCTCCCTCCTCCTCCTCCCCCCCGCCCTCCGCCTTCCGAAACGGTAAGGGGGGATTTGGTATCATATTTGTTACTATGCGTACCCCCCTCCCCACACACACACAGAAAAAGTGCGGAGAAAGGGATAATTTTGAGGCCGGGCGCGGTCCGCGCGGAGTGCTAATTCTCAAACAGTACTCTGTGTTCCCCACAAAAAGGTTTTTTTTCGGAACTGGGCGTGTTTGGTGAAAAAGGGGTGATTATTTCGGACTTGTCACTCCGCACTTAACCCGCGAGGGGTGGGGTGGGGGGGGGGGAGCTTCTACAAGAACGTCACATGTTCAAAAACGTCACATATACAAAAACGTCGCATGTACAAAAAAGTCACCTGTACAAAAAATCACATTGCAGTGAAATTTAAAGAATTTAAAGGATGCGCATTTATAACATTTACAACATTTGCAACACTGACAACATCAACAACAATGCAAACAGCAGTTTTGATTGTATCGTCATTTCCCAAACAAATATTTTAATTCACTTATTACCCAGTAAACGTTCCATTCGACGTCAATCTGAGGTTGAAGCGTCGATCTGACCAAACCGCAACATTGACTCTGCTTGTAACTTGTTTGTGGTTGACTTCAACCACAGATCAACGCCTTACAAACGCCTTCGACATAACGTTGAATGGACATTGGACAAGCAACGTTGTTTAGACGTTGTTTTTGGTAGCAACCAAAAGATAACTTGCTACGACGTCTAATTAACGTTTTTGGCTCAACTATGAATAACCGCAGGAAAATCGTCGCTGTCCTTGTCGAAATGGACCTTATACATATCCTGCGTGATCGGATCACTCAAATGTGACGGAGTAATGTGACGGAGTAATGTGACGAGGTAATGTGACGGAGTAATGTGACGCAGTAATGTGACGGAGTAATGCGATGGGGTAATGTGACGGGGTGATGTGACGGAGTAATGTGACGAGTTAATGTGACGGAGTAATGTGACGGAGAAATGTGACGGAGTAATGTGACGGGGTAATGTAACGGAGTAATGTGACGCGGTAATGTGACGGAGTAATGCGACGGGGTATTGTGACGGGGTAATGTGACGAGTTAATGTGACGGAGTAATGTGACGGAGAAATGTGACGGAGTAATGTGACGGGGTAATGTGACGGGGTAATGTGACGGGGTAATGTGACGGAGTAATGTGACGAGTTAATGTGACGGAGAAATGTGACGGAAAGTTACCACACTGTGACTGTCGCAGTGTTTATTGTGGAAATACACCATAAACTGGATTTATGAGAAAGGCTGTCAAAAAAACCTCCATTTGCTGATGTCATTGCAGCTGTTTGTGATCCCATGCTAACCCCTCCCCCCAATCCCCAACATTCACGTAGGGAGGAACATTGCTCCACAGTCACTTAGGGAGGAACATGGTTAGACAGCCACTTTGAGAGGAACGTGGTTCGACAGCCAATTAGGGAGAAACATTGCTCCACAGTCACTTAGGGAGGAACATGGTTCGACAGCAACTTTGAGAGGAACATGGTTCAACAGCCACTTAGGGAGGTACATTGTTCGAAAGCCACTTAGGGAGGAACATGGTTCGACAGCCACTTCGGTAGGAACAGGGTTGGACAGCTACATAGGGAGGAACATAGTTCAGAGGTCACGTGGGTAATGAAGAATATTATTCCGTAGTCACATGGTTAAGGGTGAGCATTATAAGGCAGTCGGGTGGTTAAGGGGAGCATTATTCGGTAATCACGTGGTTAAGGGTGAGCATTATTCGGTAGTCACGTGGTTAAGGGCAAACATTATTCGGTAGTCACGTGGTTAAGGACAGCATTATTCGGTAGCCACGTGATTAAGGGGGTATATTATTCGGTAGCCACATGGGTAAGTGTAGCATTATTGGTAGTCACGCGGTTGAGGGGGGAGCATTATTCGGTAGTCACGTGATTAAGGGGGAAGAGGACGTTTCAGTCCTGCAACAGTGACACAGTGGAAAAGCTGAGTGGGATGTTCTAGGTAAAAAAACAACGTTTTTCGTAGAAACAATTATGCACATAAAACATTACACCATTGGGAAATGAAGCTCGGCGCTGTGACAAGTTTGTACTCAAGAAACAGGTTAATCACATTGTTGAGAACACTGGTAACTGTTAAAAATTAATGACATCATTCAGATTTTGCAAATAAGTAAATGATAAGAGGGTCAGGGGGGCACTAAGCAGCTGATGTGTGGCCGTGCGCAACTAAAAAGGCAATAATCGGCAATTTTGTGGCCGTTTAGTACTCTGCCCCTCCCCCTCCCCCTCCTCCTCCCCCTCCCCCTGCCCCTCAAAAAAGGTCTTTTCGGAACTGCACTCCTCGTTCAACAAAATGGGGACCCCAAAAATTGGACATGCACACAGACACACGCCCACACACAAACTACAACACCCACACATACACACTGGAAGTGTCAGCGTAGTTTTAGTTGTATGATTGCAGTAACGCATGTTCTAGCAGCGCTCGTACTCAACAATATATGCTCAACCAGTTTAGAAACGCAAAAAAAATTATAGGGGTAATTGTTGTGTCCAGCAACGTACAGGAGCATGGTAATAATGTAATGTATGTCCAAATTTAGCCTATATGGACATGAGTACTTTATGTAATTCACTTGCTGCAGTACTCCTTATCAACAGAGGTCAAGGCCACATGGCACCAATACATAAAAACACGTGGTGGCTACTCTGTACAATTTATGGACATTTCATTTATGCGATTCTCGTATCAAAGCTAGGAAAAAGTCAATTCGCTTAGATATTTTGTGAAGTGTGCGCTGAACAGACAATTAGTCAGGGCCAGCGGGCAGTCGTGATGCTCGAAAGTGGAAAATCTACGTCAATTGTCGCTAGACAATTCGATGTCAATAGGTCAACAGCTTCGCGGCTAAGAACGTGTTTGTGTGACACTGAGTCGACCCCTGACCCCCCAAGGCCAGGTAGACCACCGGTAACCACTCCACGACAGGACGGACAAATGCGTCTATCACACCTGAGAGATCGGTTTCTGTCAGCAACTGTTATTGTTAGGCGAACGCGCCCGGGATCCGAAATAATGGCATTAGTGCTCAGGTTTTGAAATATAGGCTTCATCGCTACGATCTACGTGGGCAACGTCCGTATCGAGGATTACTGTTAACACGCGCTAGACGGCTTTATCGTTTGCAATGGGTGCATACTCACATTCACTGGACTCAACGACAATGGAATAACGTGTTATTCACTGACGAATCGCAGTTTTGCCTCAATTACGCCCACGGAAGGATGCGCGCATGGCGACGTTCGAACGTTCAAGGAAGAGGCAGTTTGGGGAGTGTAACTGTGTATCATTTAGTCACCTTACTGAGATCCGCTTCATACCAGGTACTTTCAATGCTGACAGTTATCGCGAAATTATTTTGGAAGCAAGTG
This sequence comes from Protula sp. h YS-2021, assembly GCA_949752745.1. NCBI lineage: Eukaryota > Metazoa > Annelida > Polychaeta > Sabellida > Serpulidae > Protula > Protula sp. h YS-2021. The sequence goes on from OX457028.1 coordinate 83,754,013, forward strand.
CAGTTCCTTTCGTCCTTATTTTTCAACAAAATAACGCGCCTTCGCACCTAGCCCGTGCGACACAAGAGTATTAACGGGTGCAAAATGTACGGATTTTACCCTGGCCTGCATTTTCGCCCGATTTATCGCCCATTGAGCACGCATGGGACATGCTCGGTAAAGCCATACGCTCACGCGTCCCGCACCCTCGATCCCGCACCCACGATCCCGCACCCGCGATTCCGCATCCACAACGCTGCCTCAGTTGCGTCACGGGCTAGTGGAAGAGAGGCACAACAATCCACAACACATGAGTCAAGAGCTGATCACCTCAATGGGGCGTGGGTTGACCGCAGTTTAACAAGCACGTGGAAGACACACGCGATATTAAAGCTGGACACAGGATAAATTCAAGCGTTATGTTGTGTTTTCAATGAACCGTAATGAGACGAATTGCAGAAATGAGACAAAATGAATTGTTGTGTTATTTTCTTTCCAAAAATGTATAAATCACTGAGTAAAAGTTTTTCTGAATATTTATATTTCTAACTCATATATTTGTTGCGTTATTAAATTGGTTGCGTATATAACTGGGCGAGCATCGGTCGTTTTGTCAATAATTTGAAATTTTGTAGGGGCTGAACATTACAAAGACTGCCGCCTTTGGTTCAAAAGGGTATTGTTTTTTACAAACTTGATACTCCGAGCTTAAGGGGGGGGGTCGTTTTCAAATGTCACGGACACGCATGGCGACCAGTTACTTACGCGAGTGAAATTGTATCTTCATTTCCCAAACAAATATTTTAATTTACTTATTACCCAGTAAACATTCCAACGTCCATTCGACGAGGTTGAAGCGTCGATCTGACCAAACCACAACATAAACTCTGCTTGGTTGTGGTTGATTGCTACCACAGATCAACGTCTTACAAACGCCTTCGACATAACGTTGAATGGACATTGGACAAGCAACGTTGTTTAGACGCTTTTTTGGTAGCAACCAAAAGATAACTTGCTCCGACGTCTAATTAACGTCTTTGGTGTAACTATGAATAAACGTAGGAAAATCGGCGTTGGCCTTGTCGAAATGGACCTTATACATATCCTGCGTGATCGGATGACTCAAATGTGACGAGGCAATGTGACGGAGTAATGTGACGCGGTAATGTGACGAGGTAATGTGACGTAGTAATGTGACGAGGTAATGTGACGGAGTAATGTGACGCGGTAATGTGACGGAATAATGCGACAGAGTAATGTGACGGGGTAGTGTAACGGAGTAATGTGACTGGCTAATGTGACGAAGTAATGTGAATGGAGTAATGTGACGGGGTGATGTGACGGAGTAATGTGACGAGGTAATGTGACGGTGTAATGTGACGAGGTAATGTGACGGAGTAATGTGACGCGGTAATGTTACGGAGTAATGCGACGGGGTAATGTGACGGGGGTAATGTGGCGGAGTAATGTGACGAGGCAATGTGACAGAGTAATGTGACGCGGTAATGTGACGAGGTAATGTGACGTAGTAATGTGACGAGGTAATGTGACGGAGTAATGTGACGCGGTAATGTGACGGAGTAATGCGACTTGGTAATGTGACGCGGTAATGTTACGGAGTAATGCGACGGGGTAATGTGACGGGGGTAATGTGACGGAGTAATGTGACGAGGCAATGTGACGGAGTAATGTGACGCGGTAATGTGACGCGGTAATGTGACGTAGTAATGTGACGAGGTAATGTGACGGAGTAATGTGACGCGGTAATGTGACGGAATAATGCGACAGAGTAATGTGACGGGGTAATGTGACGGAGTAATGTGACGGAGTAATGTGACATTGTAATGTGACGGAGTAATGTGACGGGGTAATATGACGGAGTAATGTGACGGGGTAATGTGACGGAGAAATGTGACGGAAAGTTACCACACTATGACTGTCGCAGTGTTTATTGTGGAAATATACCATAAATTTGATTTATGAGAAAGGCTGTCAAAAAAACCTCCATTTGCTGATGTCATTGCAGCTGTTTGTGATCCCATGCTTATCCCCCCCCCCCCCCAACTCCCACCTCCAGGACCGGTTTGGAATCCAGAACCGTTCGGGTGATTGAGAAAATATCTCAATCAAGGGAGTTAACCCTTCATCGCACAATTATCTCATTTATTTCAGTCCGTTCCCTTTACTTGGATAAAAAACAATCCTGAAAAAAAAGCAAAGCCATCTATGTTATAACGCTAATACTTGCACCACTTACACCGCTTAAAAAATGGGTTCAAAAATATTAAACAAAAGAAACTTACGCGTCAATGAGTTCAGCAAGCATGAGAATGATTAATCCGACGCCTGGTAGGGCCGTGGAGAGAAAGATGAGCGAAGCGCGCAGGAAGCTGAATTTGCGCGCTCTCGGCGTATCACACGCGAACCATCTCCTGTTTTTCTCGTCGCGTTTCTCCGCGCCTCTGTATGACGCAAACATTTCTTGTCTTTAATTTTTCCCTCCTTCCTTTTAATGTCCTAAATAACATAAAAAAAAATTCCTTTTTTTCCAGATTGAGTGTCAAACTGTTTGCTGATTCAGTTCTTGAGAAACAGTTACATCCTTGTGGCTTTAGAATCAAATACAAAGGAATTATTGGTATTCTGACACTTCAAGGTTATTAACTGTTTGCGTAACTCAAATATAGCAACTGTAGACTTCTTTCTTGTGTTAACGTCACACAGTCTGAGAGTGGTCCAGATCGATCCAGAGACTATATTTGGCCTCTCTCCCACCTCCTCCTGCCCCTCACCCCCTTCCGCTACTTGTAAATGTTTCTGATGAGGCGTGAATTACAGCTCAGCACCACATTAACAGCCTCATTTAGGATCCTCATGGAGCAATAAGTACTGTAATTGATCCAGGTGCTGTAAACTATCACAAATGAAGGATTAAAAAGGCATCAATCCCGCACCAGTATTCAATAACGTGGCTCAAACTCAAACTCAAGCTCAAGATCAAACTGAAATTAAGGTCTTTATTAATAAGTAAAACCTAAGCTTAAAATTGAACTCGTCACACGAAGCGTCATGAACTCGTCACACGAAGCGTCAAGAACTCGTCACCGGCAGCGTCATGAACTCGTCGCAGGCAGCGTCATAACTCGTCACACGAATCGTCATGAACTCGTCACAGACAGCGCCATGATCTCGTCACAGCCAGCGTCATAACTCGTCACACGAAGCGTCACGAACTCGTCATAAGAAGTGTCATGAACTCGTCAAACGAAACATCGTGAACTCGTCACATGAAGAGTCATGAACTCGTCACACGAAGCGTCATGAACTCGTCACACGAAGCGTCGTGAACTCATCACACGAAGCGTCATGAACTCATCACACGAAGCGTCGTGAAATCCTCACACGAAGCGTTATGAACTCGTCACACGAAGCGTCGTGAACTCGTCATACGCGGCGTCATGAACTCGTCACACGAAGCGGCGCGAATTCGTCACACAGTGTCATGAACTCGTCACACGAAGCGTCACGAACTCGTCACACGCAGCATCATGACCTCGTCACAAGCAGCGCCATGAACTCGTCACACGCAGCGTCATGAACTCGTCACACGCAGCGTCATGAACTCGTCACCCGAAGTGTCATGAACTCGCCACCTGAAGCGTTGTGAACTCGTCACACGAAGTGTCATGAACTCGTCACACGAAGCGTCATGAACTCGTCACACGAAGCGTCGTGAAATCGTCACACGCAGCGTCATGAACTCGTCACCGGCAGCGTCATGAATTAGTCACACGAAGCGTCATGAACTCGTCACCTGAAGCGTTGTGAACTCGTCACACAAAGCGACATGAACTTGTTACATGAAGCGTCGTGAAATCGTCACAAGCAGCGCCATGAACTCGTCACACGCAGCGTCATGAACTCGTCACACGCAGCCTCATGAACTCGTCACACGAAGTGTCATGAACTCGCCACCTGAAGCGTTGTGAACTCGTCACACGAAGCGTCATGAACTCGTCACACGAAGCGTCATGAACTCGTCACACGAAGCGGCGCGAATTCGTCACACAGTGTCATGAACTCGTCACACGAAGCGTCACGAACTCGTCACACGCAGCATCATGACCTCGTCACAAGCAGCGCCATGAACTCGTCACACGCAGCGTCATGAACTCGTCACACGCAGCGTCATGAACTCGTCACCCGAAGTGTCATGAACTCGCCACCTGAAGCGTTGTGAACTCGTCACACGAAGTGTCATGAACTCGTCACACGAAGCGTCATGAACTCGTCACACGAAGCGTCGTGAAATCGTCACACGCAGCGTCATGAACTCGTCACCGGCAGCGTCATGAATTAGTCACACGAAGCGTCATGAACTCGTCACCTGAAGCGTTGTGAACTCGTCACACAAAGCGACATGAACTTGTTACATGAAGCGTCGTGAAATCGTCACAAGCAGCGCCATGAACTCGTCACACGCAGCGTCATGAACTCGTCACACGCAGCCTCATGAACTCGTCACACGAAGTGTCATGAACTCGCCACCTGAAGCGTTGTGAACTCGTCACACGAAGCGTCATGAACTCGTCACACGAAGCGTCATGAACTCGTCACACGAAGCGTAGTGAAATCGTCACACGCAGCGTCATGAACTCGTCACCGGCAGCGTCATGAATTAGTCACACGAAGCGTCATGAACTCGTCACCTGAAGCGTTGTGAATTCGTCACATAAAGCGACATGAACTTGTTACATGAAGCGTCGTGAAATCGTCACACGAAGCGTCATGAACTCGTCATCTGAAGCGTTGTGAACTCATCACACGAAGCGACATAAACTCGTCACCTGAAGCGCCATGAAATCGTCACACGAAGCGTCATGAACTCGTCACCTGAAGCGTTGTGAACTCTTCACACGAAGCGACATGAACTTGTTACATGAAGCGTCATGAACTCGTCACACGAAGTGTCATGAACTCGTCACACGAAGCGTCATGAACTCGTCACAGGCAGCGTCACGAACTCGTCACACGCAGCGTCACGAACTCGTCACAGGCAGCGTCGTTACTCGTCACACGAAGCGTCATGAATTCGTCACACGAAGCGTCATGAACTCGTCACACGAAGTGTCATGAACTCGTCACACGAAGCGTCATGAACTCGTCACAGGCAGCGTCTCGAATTCGTCACACGCAGCATCATGAACTCGTCACAAGCAGCGCCATGAACTCGTCACACGCAGCGTCATGAACTCGTCACACGCAGCCTCATGAACTCGTCACAGGCAGCTTCATGAACTCGTCACAGGCAGCGTCATAGCTCGTCACACGAAGCGTCATGAATTCGTCACACGAAGCGTCATGAACTCGTCACACGAAGTGTCATGAACTCGTCACACGAAGCGTCATGAACTCGCCACCTGAAGCGTTGTAGACTCGTCACACGAAGCGTCATGAACTCGTCACCGGCAGCGTCATGAACTAGTCACACGAAGCGTCATGAACTCGTCACCTGAAGCGTCATGAACTCGTCACACGAAGCGTCATGAACTCGTCACCTGAAGCGTTGTGAACTCTTCACACGAAGCGACATGAACTTGTTACATGAAGCGTCATGAACTCGTCACACGAAGTGTCATGAACTCGTCACACGAAGCGTCTTGAACTCTGCGCAGGTTCGCACTTTTGAGCAAATGTCCGAAGTCAGTTTCATACTTAAGTTTTAAACTCATTTTTAATTTAAGTTATTAAATATGGAATAAATGGGGGAAACAAAATGCAGTGGTGAAACGAGCATAAGTCGCCAGGTCCGAACTGACCGTTACGTCATCGCAAGGCCGACACTTTATCCCTTAATACCATGAAACTCCCTTAATACCATTAAACTGCTGAATCGATGCATTATGTATGATGTGAAGCCCCACATTGTACAATCGCGCCAGTATTTACAAGAAACGATCGTATTATTAAGTGTGTGTCGGGTATTTACGAGTGTGCTGGGTACTCGAGAGTGTGTTCGGTACTTACGAGTGTGTTGGGTACTCACGAGTGTGTTGGGTACTCACGAACGTGTTCAGTACTCACAAGTGTGTTCGGTACTTACGAGTGTGTTCGGTACTCACGAGTGTGTTCGGTACTCACGAGATACGACTTCATACTGTATTTTAGCATCAATTTATTGATTTTTTTTGTTCCTACAGGACCGAGATTTTAGAGGCCAGTATCCTTTTAGCATAAAAGAAAGTGCAAAACGAAAAGGCGATGAAGTTAACATGGACGAGGAATGAGGGAGGGAGAGGGGGAGGGTGAGGAGGGGGGGCTTGGAGAAAGCAGTTCTAATGCCTGTGACCCCCCCCCCCCCCCTTGAAATAAATAATAATAAAATTGCTGCGAAAAGTGGGTCCATAAACATAAAGGTGGACAACATTCAATGAGTAAAAATATAGATCTCTTTTTCTTGCTGAAATATTTAAAAACTTTAGACTTTTGAAAAGAAGTAATAAAAAAACTCCGTTGTTTTATGTAGCATAATATTCAAGTTCATTGATTTTTTTTCATTGGTAAGAAATAGACAAGCGGACAAAGGGGACATCTTATGGCAGTGTCCTTTGCTTGGTGAAGATTTGACAAAAATATAATATACATATATATATATATATAATATTTATTTTAATATATTTTTGACGTATTATGATGACTGTGATATATTGTGATGTACTGTGATGTTTTGTGATGACTGTGATATATTGCGATGTATTGTGATGTTTTGTAATGACTGTGATATATTGTGATGACTGTGATATATTGTGATGACTGTGATATATTATGATGACTGTGATATATTGTGATGTACTGTGATGTTTTGTGATGACTGTGATATATTGCGATGACTGTGATATATTATGATGACTGTGATATATTGTGATGTACTGTGATGTTTTGTGATGACTGTGATATATTGCGATGTCTTGAGATGTCTTGTGATCCCTGCGACTTTGATATTGTACTGTGATATATTGTGATGCATTGTGACGTATTGTGATGACTGTGATATATTGTGATGTATCGTGATGTGTTGTATTGACTGTGATGACTTTATTGCCCCGGAATTTCCCAGAAAGAGCTAAAAATAGGTATAACTACAGGCGTCCCAAACGGTGTTGAATTATACAAAGTTTGAAAATTGAATCCCGAAATCCTCGACGATGTCATTCGAAAAGTGACTATCTTTCACAAAAATATTTTAGACATGATAAGTGCTTCCCTTATTAGCCTTTTTCCGGAGGCAGGCATCGGCCAGAGGCACTTGTCCCAGACCCAGCCACACCTCAAACAATGAACAGCAAAATCCAGTGTTACCTCCTGTTCAATATTTTAAAACCGAGACAAACACTTGTAGATTGGTAATATCCAAGTAATGAAAACAATAGTGCTTATACTTATTTAATGTCATATCACTTTGATATACAATAGTTACTTTATTTAATTATTGAGAAGTGAATACCGAGAATGAGACTATTGCATTGTTAGATCATTCTCATAAATTATCCATGACTTTAAATGTGTAAAATACTGTCATCTTTCAATTAAATGAATGTTAAATAGTGTTCAATGCTGAGGTGCACTTAATGGCCACTAAATAAACACACCGTATTGATCGTTTGGACAGTGAGGAAACATCTTTTTAATTTTAAATGTCGCAGTTTAGTATCCGTTCTTCCGCGATTTTTGTACACAGTTGATAATTTTTGCAATTTAGACACCGTCCCAATTTATTTAGCACCAAGACTGGGGGAAAATAATTTCAATAGCATTGACAAAAATGTAAAAAAAAAACACCCCTCCCCCTCCAGCTTATCGAATGAGCGGTTACAGATGTATGTCAATTTTGCTCTTGCTTTTTTACCGTTTACCCGGTCAGTAAATATTTGATGCCTGCCACCCATGAAACAATCTATGCTCCCACAGGTCTTCGCTAATGCCCAGCAATCAATTCGTTTTATTTTCCTACACATTATACAGTAGCAATTAGCACATCAGGACAATTCTCAAAATATATTATCATGTGATTAGGATACTCAGAATAAATATACAGTATATATGCATACATACACGCGCGCAGCGCACCCTTCCCCCACACGCACCCCTCTCACACGTGCGCGCGGGCGCACCCCCGATCCCCCTCCCACACACTCCCACCCCCCGCCCACACACGCACATACACATCCACCCCCGAGGGCGCCTACCCCCACACACGTACACGCATACACGCAAACACACACACATCCGACCCCGCGGACGCCCCCCTCCCACACACACGCACACCTTCCCACCCCCACACACCACCCTTCTTCCTCCATATATATATATATATATATATATATATATATATATATATATATATACAGATAATGCATAATTACCTCAGCTACAGCAATCATCCACGTCAATCATCTCAGTGATGATTGACAGCTCTCGTCTGCTGATTCCTTAGCTGTAACGGAAGCCTTTCTGTAATCCTTAGTTAATTACGAAAGACCCTGAGGCTCAGCTCCTT
>OX457028.1:83762748-83895248 GCA_949752745.1 Protula sp. h YS-2021
GAAGGGTTATATTTGCCCTGCATTTGGTGATTTTTATGGAAAGACGCGTCATGTCTGTATACCTCACAATGCGTGACGGTGACGGTGAGCTGACTCCGTTGGTTGGAGGGAGGGGAGGCGGAGGGGGGAGGGGGAGGGGGAAAAGTATACCTCACAATGCGTGACGGTGAGGGGGGAGGGGAGGGAGGAGGGGGAGAGGGGAAAAAGACACGTCATGTCTGCATACCTCATAATGCGTGACGGTGAGGGGGGAGGGAGGGGAGGGGGAGGGGGGAGGGGGAAAAGACACGTCATGTCTGTATACCTCACAATGCGTGACGGTGAGGGGGGAGGGGAGGGGAGGGGAGGGGAGGGGAAAAAGACACGTCATGTCTGTATACCTCATAATGCGTGACGGTGAGGGGGGAGGGGAGGAGAGAAAAGACACGTCATGTCTGTATACCTCATAATGTGTGACGGTGAGGCGGAGGAGAGGGGAGGGGAAAAAAGACACGTCATGTCTGTATACCTCACAATGCGTGACGGTGAGGGGGGAGGGAGGGGAGGGGGAGGGGGGGAAAGACACGTCATGTGTGTATACCTCACAATGCGTGACGGTGAGGGGGAGGGAGGGGAGGGGGAGGGGGAGGGGGAAAAAGACACGTCATGTCTGCATACCTCATAATGCGTGACGGTGAGGGGGGGGGGAGGGGAGGTGGAGGGGGAGGGGAGGGGGAGGGGAAAAAGACACGTCATGTCTGTATACCTCATAATGCGTGACGGTGACCCTGAGTCGACTCCGTGGGTTGGAGGGAGGGGAGGTGGCGGGGGCAGTGAAGGGGGGAGGGGAAAAAGACACGTCATGTCTGTATACCTCAAAATGCGTGACGGTGACGGTGAGCCGACTTCCTGGGTTGAAGGGAGGGGAGGTGGAGGGGGAGGGGAGGGGAGGGGAAGGGGGAAAAAGACACGTCATGTCTGTATACCTCATAATGCGTGACGGTGACGGTGCGTTTGTTGTGACGTCTCGCGTTGCCCTCGATCATAATGACAAGCTCCTCGGCATTATCCAGATTCTCCATCATTCCGGACAGCTCCTTCATGAAGCCGAGCGCGTGCGCGCGCAGGGTCGCGGCTTTTTCCAAATCCGCCGCAGGGATGTTCTTTAAGCGGCGGAAAAGTTTCTGTGTGTCCGGATAAGCGCGGAATAACCTGTTTATCGGACAAATCCTTCGTTATATCCTTCAAAACTACTCAATTTTTATCGCTAAAACAGCAACATTGATAATATGTATTTTTTCTGGGTTAAAAAAATGCTTATAGGTCTTTTCAATTTTTAATATTTGTTCTCCATTTAATATTTATCTATTGTATATTTCTCTTTTTTGGCATAATCAATATTCGGAGGGTGGGGTGGGGGTGGTTGAGTTGGTGGGGATGGTCGATGGGTGGGGATGGTCGAGGGGGGTGGGGAGGGCCGAGGGGTGGGGGTGGTTGAGTTGGTGGGGATGGTCGAGGGGTGGGGATGGTCGAGGGGGTGGGGAGGGCCGAGGGGCTGGGGATGGTCGAGGGGTGGGGGTGGTTGAGGGGGTGGGTGTGGCCGAGGGGGTGGGGTGGTTGAGTTGGTGGGGATGGTGGAGGGGTGGGGATGGTCGAGGGGTGGGGATGGTCGAGTGTGTGGGGGTGGCCGAGGGGGGTGGGGATGGCCGAGGGGGTGGGGAGGGCCGAGGGGCTGGGGATGATCGAGGGGTTGGGGTGGTTGAGGGGGTGGGTGTGGCCGAGGGGGTGGGGTGGTTGAGTTGGTGGGGATGGTGGAGGGGTGGGGATGGTCGAGGGGTGGGGATGGTCGAGTGTGTGGGGGTGGCCGAGGGGGGTGGGGATGGCCGAGGGGGTGGGGAGGGCCGAGGGGCTGGGGATGATCGAGGGGTTGGGGTGGTTGAGGGGGTGGGTGTGGCCGAGGGGGTGGGGTGGTTGAGTTGGTGGGGATGGTGGAGGGGTGGGGATGGTCGAGGGGTGGGGATGGTCGAGTGTGTGGGGGTGGCCGAGGGGGGTGGGGATGGCCGAGGGGGTGGGGAGGGCCGAGGGGCTGGGGATGGTCGAGGGGTGGGGGTGGTTGAGGGGGTGGGTGTGGCCGAGGGGGTGGGGTGGTTGAGGGGGTGGGGTGGCCGAGGGGGTGGCGATGGTCGAGGGGGTGGGTATGGTCGAGTGGGTGGGGGTGGTCGAGGGGGGTGGGGATGGCCGAGGGGGTGGGGAGGGCCGAGGGGCTGGGGATGGTCGAGGGGTGGGGGTGGTTGAGGGGGTGGGTGTGGCCGAGGGGGTGGGGTGGTTGAGGGGGTGGGGTGGCCGAGGAGGTGGGTATGGTCGAGGGGGTGGTGGTGGTCGAGGAGGTGGGGTGGCCGAGGGGGTGGGGATGGCTGAGGGGGTGGGGATGGTCGAGGGGTGGGGATGGCCGGGGGGCTGGGGATGGTCGAGGGGTGGGGGTGGTTGAGGGGGTGGGTGTGGCCGAGGGGGTGGGGTGGTTGAGGGAGTGGGGTGGCCGAGGGGGTGGGGATGGTCGAGGGGGTGGTGGTGGTCGAGGGGGGGGTGGCCGAGGGGATGGGGATGGTCGAGGGGTGGGATGGTGGAGGGGGTGGGGTTGGCAGAGGGGGTTGGGATGGTGGAGGGGTGGGGGTGGTTGAGGGGGTGGGGGTGGCCGAGGGGGTGGAGATGGTCGAGGGGGTGGGGGTGGTTGAGGGAGTGGGGGTGGCCGAGGGGGTGGGGATGGTCGAGTGGGTGGGGGTGATCGAGGGGTTGGGGTGGGTGTGGTCTAGGGGGTGGGACTTGGTTTTGACACGATTGCGATATCGATGACTTGTACAAGCGAAAGGTTTTTCACCGTCTGTCAGTATTTACACTCTCGTCTCTTTGCTCTACACCATAGAAATACCAGTTATTTGTTTACTTTTGACTTACTGAGCTGTTTTTTTTCACAAAAAAAAAAAAAAAAAAAAAACAAAAACAAAAACAAAACGAAATAACCTTTTTTTTATTTGAAGTTTTCAAGGGCAGACTGGCAGGCCATGGTGGGGAAGGGGGGGGCAGGGTTGGGGTGGGAGGAAGGGGGCTGTGAAATGAAACAATGGCGCCTCCTGAAAAAAATGCGACCTTAACGCAGCCTAGAACTTCTGAAGTAAATTATCACAGCGTTCTTTATTAAAAGTCTAACAGTGTTTCAGCTGTTAAACAGATTTGAAAACCCCAAAGTCCATGAAAACACTGACATTATGACCAAGAAGAAGACGAGGCAATGACTCACGCTGGGGCCACGTTATAACAACACTCCTTGAAAAATAAACCTTTGAAAAGTCCTTAATCGAGGACAAGATAGAGGGTAAATATTGTTATTATTTGTCCTTGCCTCCTGCCCTCGCAACCCCCCCCCCCCCCCCCCCGGCCACCACCACCCTGCATCCCCATTAGCCTCCGTGTATATCGTCAAATGACCAAAAAAAAAAAGTAAAAAAAAAAAAAAAAAATATTACATCAGGTATTTTGCGGTGGGGGGGGGGGGGGGAGAGAAAGGGGAGGGCAAATAGAAACACACACCCATATTAAAGCTAGGCAGTTTGAAGCACCCGTGCCTATTGCGAGAAGTTTTCCTGAAAACAACATGCTGTTGAACACTTTTTGAGCGCATTAACCAGCATCTGCCACCTCTCACTGAAGAAAATATCCTAACCCCCCCCCCCCCCCCTTAAAATAGGCGGGACTCTCTAGATCACTGCATATAATTACAATAATTAAAATACAGTTGTGGACTTTCCCATTGTCTGTAGCATGCTTTCTCAGTTACGAATCCATGTCGTTCCAGTCACATCATTTCTTATTCAAAGGCAGGAAGTTTTTGGCGTTGGGGGTAAGTGAACATTTAATTCATAGACTCCTCGCTAAAAAATATGGCTCGCCGGATTCGAACTGGGGAGACCGTTGCTACGCTGCACGAGCTATTCTGACAACAGAATGCACCTTTTTTTTTTATCTTCTAAACTCTCTTAAATTTACCGCACTTTCAGGAAGACAAGGGCGTGGTGTCACACACCGTCATGTCTGTTGACGGTGTACATGACTTTCTGCATGCTGTTTTCAGCAAGCGTTTTCAATAGAAAAAATGTGGAGCCTATGTCTTTTTTAAAAATAAAATAGTCATGTAGGACCGGAGAGGGGTAGGTGTGGGAGGGGGATATACAGTGTTTGAAACTTAATCAGGAATAGGGGTGTGGGGTGGGGGGGGGGGGGGGGGTACTGGCGAAGGATGCAGCAGAGAAAAATGCACTTTAAATAAATGCTTAATTCCCTTCCCCCTTCCTCCCCTCTCTCTCTTCCTGCCCCGCCCTTCCATTTCCCGCCCCTTTCCCTTGGCATTTTGTACGACAGGTTATCGATCGAGATTTCGTGTACGTTATTTCATCCCTCGGTCAAAAAATGTCCATGGGCCTCTCAACCAAGGGTTAAATTTTTACAACAGCTCACAAAGGAAAAGAACCGCTGATTTATTTTTTTACTTAATTTGAAAGAATCACTGAAGAAGAATAACTCGTTGCCCCGCCTCGCTCCATCTCTGGATACTTACACAAGTACCAATACTTATCACGATACTCACGTGGCGAATACTGCGACGCCATGTGTTTTTAGATCGCCATTGACGACAGCCCACGTCGCTTTCACTGCCTCCGTCTGTGCTTCCGTCAAACCTAACCCAGCCATTATATACGTGAGTGTGAAATATCCTCTCTTGGTACGTCTCTCTCTTATATAACCCCCTTATCTCAACCTGTACGCACTTTTTTTTGAGTCCGCAGCTCACTATTTCCGGCTTTGTATTAAATTTATTGTATATTTCTACAACAAACTTATATGAATCTTATTGTCATATATAATTTCAATTTCTCGTTATCCCCTGTGCTAGGTTTTACAAAGAATAATTCTGTTATATTTTCAGAATATTTTTTTCCAGCCAGACTACTCTACTTTTTTTTTCTTCCGCGCAGAAGTAATAGAAGTCTGTGTGTACTTATGTGTACTTTTTTTTGTGGACCCACACTCAAAAACAGTAGTGGCTTTGAATTTCAGTTTGTGATCTTGTCTCGTTGATGAAAACAGAAAAACTGGTTCTCACACACTACTGACGCTAAAGAATGGGACAAGTCTGGTTTTTAATTGCCATGCTTTTTAAAATTTTCTTTTAAATATGCTTGAATTATTTTGTTTTCTTTTGTAAACTGAATTCCCCAAGGTGTTGATTCTATACAAATTATTTGTTACTGCGCAAAAGTTTTATTTGTTTTCATAAAAAGGCAAAGTTATATCGACAATTTCGAATATATATATATAGTTATATATATCTCCAAAATGATGCCCAAGCCCTCTCCTATTTTTAACTGGTTGGTGCGAGCCTTGGACAAACCTGTAAAGAAGCACGCTTACCCCTATCATCGCTTAATTCATAGTGATTGATTTGCTGCGATTGGAGAAGTTATTCACTGTGAAATTAATTTATTAATGCACCAGGTTATGGGACTGGGGTGGGGTGGGGGGGGGGGGGGTGATTTGCGAGTAGGGGGTGTTGCAATGATAGTGAGACGACCAGCAATTCAATAGATTAAATGCGGTGCGGAGTGCTGGTTGCAGTACAGTGAACTGTGGGTATAACAGTTTTGATGGCCACACACAAAAGTCCATTCAGTTTTGCGGAGGGGCGGGCGAGGGAGGGAAGGGGTGGGGGCAGTATTTGGGATGGAGGCCATAATCGAAGCATATATTGCTAACTGGTACATTTTACGTTGTACTTTGGGATGGTTTTACTTGAACTTGACCTTGAAAGTTTACTATAGTATACAGGTGTACATGTTTTTACCAATGTGGTTTAAGTATTTTTATGTTGATAAACCACTTGTTTTAGCAGCGGATACAGGTTTTGGTCAAGGAGGGAGGGGGGGGGGGAGAATTGCAACCCTTGGCTCCGCAAAAAAATCACACTTATTCCCACTTGGCATTGAAAATGCCAAATGGGGATGGATTGCCTCGAATTCTTCACCTATTTTTTTTTATTTTTCTCGCTTTTTAAAAATTTTTTTTCCCTTTTTCCGCCGATTCGGTTTCCAGACATCTCCTCCGAGACCGCTGAAGCTAGACCAACCAAACTTGGCACATGTATGAAAGATCATCTGAAGTGGTGCACCTGATAAAAATTTTTGACCTTGACCTTACTGGTCAAGGTCAAATCGCGAAAAAGGTCAAACGGTTTTCAGACAATTACTGCAAGGCCATTGAAGCTAGAAACGCCAAACTTGGCATATATATAAAGGGCGATGTGATCTAAAATAACTAATAAAAATTTTTGACCTTGACCTTGACCATGACCTTGAAATCGCGAAAAATGTTATTTTTGAAAACAATGAGTTATCTCGAAAACGTCCGAGACCACTGAAGCTAGACCAACCAAACTTGGCACATGTATGGAGGGTCATCGCAAGTGGTGCATCTGATAAATATTTTTGACCTTGACCTTACTGGTCAAGGTCAAATCGCGAAAAAGGTCAAACGGTTTTCAGACAATTACTGCAAGGCAGTTGAAGCTAGAAAAGCCAAACTTGGCACATATATAAAGAGCGATGTGATCTAAAGCAACCAATAAAAATTTTTGACCTTGACCATGACCTTGAAATCGCGAAAAATGTTATTTTTGAAAACAATGAGTTATCTTGAAAACGTCCGAGACCACTGAAGCTAGACCAACCAAACTTGGCACATGTATGGAGGGTCATCGAAAGTGGTGCATCTGATAAATATTTTTGACCTTGACCTTACTGGTCAAGGTCAAATCGCGAAAAAGGTCAAACGGTTTTCAGACAATTACTGCAAGGCAGTTGAAGCTAGAAAAGCCAAACTTGGCACATATATAAAGAGCGATGTGATCTAAAGCAACCAATAAAAATTTTTGACCTTGACCTTGACCATGACCTTGAAATCGCGAAAAACGTTATTTAAGAAAAACAATGAGTTATCTCGAAAACGGAAAGAGATAGAGCAATTCTGACCTCATTTTCGACCTCCATCCCCTATGCGTAAGGTATAACTTCCGGTATCCTTGACCTCCAGGTCACGTTTGAACCCCAAACCGGAAGTTGGCCTTTATCTGGAAAACGGTAAGATCGGAAGTTGGCAGGGGATGTGCGTATGATTTTATTATCGCACTTCTCTATAATTCAGAGACGGCTACATATATATCATATTGCTGTCATCGTAGGTAAGTCCTTTTCTATGCTGTACTGACTCGGAAATCTCTCTCTCTCTCTCCTTTAATTAGTACATCACAGTTGATTGCAACTGATCACAAGCTTTTAACGCGATCATATTAATTGTAATTCATGGTAATGCACACTAGTGTTTGTGTTCTGATTTGATTTAATAGCTGTTAGGATAAATTTCAGAACAATACACTGAACTGGGTTAAGATCATGTATTCAGGAACTGGTCACCGATTTGCCGTTAACCTACTCTGAAAAAAGAACACCGTGTAACGTCTACTTTTACCTACTCTGGAATTAAGCCGTTTTCATGGATTGGTCATTATAAGGAAACTTTCTCCATATTGGCCCTCCGGAGAAGATATATTTTGATATAAATTTACCTGAAATCGGGACGTTTTCAAATTCCTGAAAATGGGAGAATCAAATGAAGATAAATACAAACAGGAGCTGTACAAAGTATTTGAACGGCACAAATGGGTCTTTATGCCAAAAGACCAATATTACTCGACTGTGGAGAAATTAAAAGCATGAACACCGGCGCAAAAAGCAGGCTTGAATATTATATTCTCAACAAGTATGAAATTATTATTATTAATATAAATTTTGGTCATTATAGCTCGGATAATATTTGAAAGTTTCAATGTTTATTAAAATAGAATTGGGATGTATAACGTTATTGGGATGTTTAACAGCTTTAATGTTACTCTTAACTCGAGTTTTAAAGATAAGAAAAATACTAGCTGTCTTTAAAATTCTGCATTTTTGTTTTTGTCTCAAATGTAGGTTAAAATTTAAAAGATTTTCCTGTTTTTAATTTTCAGATACGAAATTCTGCAATGCGGTGATGTGATATTCATATCGTTCATCGTGTGGTGCGAAACATTCTGTCCGATGGCTGATTGTATTACCCGTTTTTTTATCAATAAACAGTTCAAACTACTGTCTTTTTCTGATTCCTGTGATATTCTCTTGTTATAGATAACAGTTTGCCATTTCACGTAATGGCAAACCGAAAATTTAGGTAATTTCGTGAAATAACCTAACTTTTAGGTTATTCCGTGAAACGGCAAAAGATTTTAGGCATTACGCGAATTTACCCAACAGGGTTTGCCATTTCGTGAAATGGCGGGTTTCCAACATTGACTGTAACATATATATATATATCATATATATATATATATATATATATATATATGTGTGTGTGTGTATGTGTGTGGCTGCATCCTGTGATTAAGTGATTTATTCTACTATATGATTAACATTTTTGATGTGCGTATGATTTTATTCCCACTCGGTATTGACAACACCAAATGGTAATGGATTGCCTTGAATTCTTCACCTATTTTTTTCCTCCCTTTTTTTTCTTTTTCCGCCGATTCGGTTTCTAGACATCTCCTCCGAAACCGCTGAAGTTAGACCAACCAAACTTGGCACATGTATGGAGGGTCATCTGAAGTGGTGTACCTGACAAAATTTTTTGACCTTGACCATACTGGTCAAGGTTAAATCGCGAAAAAGGTCAATCGGTTTCCAGACATCTACAGCAAGGCCATTAAAGCTAGAAAAGCCAAACTTGGCACATATATAAAGGGCGATGTGATCTGAAGTAACCGGTAAAAATTTTTGACCTTGACCTTGACCTTGAAATCGCGAAAAACGTTATTTATCTCGAAAACGGTAAGAGATAGAGCAATTCTGACCTCATTTTCGACCTCCACCCCCTATACGAAGATACGTATACTTGCTATTTCACGCGCATCTTCAAGCCCTTGTTCTTCATATTCTGAAACCTTTTCTTGAAATTTGGTACCATATTCATCGTAGACTTCTTGAACCATATCATGCCAAACAGAGTCTTGTTCTGACTCACTTTCAGAGCTGGTGTGTAACTCGTTAAAAATGCCAAACTTGTTAAAATTGCTGACTCAGCAATAAATTTTAACAAGTTTGGTATTTTTGACGAGTTACACACCATTTTTTGATCGCATCTAAGTAGCATGAAAGGAAGAGTGAGACATGCATTTCATCTATATCAAACAGCAATAAATTCTGCTGAGTCAGGTTTTTGGATAAAGCGCGCGCATGTTCGAATGACGTCATTATGACGTCATAAAGACGTCATGACTCCGCTAAGCGGCATAACCCTAAACCTAAGCGTAGACAACATGTTCAACAACATGTTGAACATGTTGAACTTGTTGAACATCTAGTTGCACATGTTGTTCAACAAGTTGTATATAAGGCTATGTTTAAAGACTTTTTCATCATTTGAAAACTGTATGTTGAACTGTGAGGATGTATAAATGCAACATTTGTTTTTAATCTTACAATTGGCCACAAAGTCTTAAAAGGCACTTAAAGGATGTTCACACTTCAGAAGAAGAAGAATTGGAGATAGGTCTGGAAAACCCTGTAAAACCACCTATCACTGAAACTTTAGATGAGTCTTCTATGGAAAGTCAAAGCGTCAACATGACTGAAAAGAATACACATGCTTGTACAGAATGTGGTGCGTTATACAACAGTCAAGAAGCTTTGTTCAAACATATGGAACATTGTGGTGAGGGTGATGATGGCAGCCTTCGAACACATCCTTGAATGGGCGGAGGAGGGTGTGCTCCAACCAAAGTGCTTACAGCCACCTATGCTAATAATCTATAATCACTGTAAACTAGACATCAAACTGAATGAAACGGTGAAATTTTCATTCAAATCGGTTAACCATGACGGAAGTTATTTCTCTTTTAAGTTAAAATGGTGACATGTCACAATTATGCATACAGCCACATGCCCAAATGGCCTATGACTACTGTAAACTAGGACATCAAACTAAATCAAATGGTGAAATTTTCATTCAAATCGGTCAACCATAACGAAAGTTATTCCACTTTTAAGTTAAAATTTGAAGGTGATTCTATGATGCATACAGCCACCAGTGCAAGTAGCCCATGACTACATTATAGCAAAACTTGATATAAAACTGAATCTAATAGTAAACGTTTCATTCAAATCGGTCAACCATAACGAAAGTTATTCCACTTTTTAGTTAAAATTTTTAAGGTGAATCCATGATGCACACAGCCACCGGTACAAATAGCCTCTGATCACCTAATTTTAAAATTAGATATAAAATTGAATCAAATAGTGAAATTTTCATACAAATCGGTCAACAATAACGAAAGTTATCTCACTTTTTCACTTTTTACGAAGTTAAAATGGCGACATGTTACAAATATGCATACAACCACATGCGCAAATAGCCTGTGACCACTTTATAGCAAAACTTTACATAAAACTGAATCAAACAGTGAAATTTTTATACAAATCGGTCAACAATAACGAAAGTTATCCCAATTTTTCACTTTTTACAAAGTTAAAATGGCGGCATGTTACAAATATGCATACAGCCACATGCGCAAATAGCCTGTGATTACTTTATAGCAAAACTTTACATAAAACTGAATCAAACAGTGAAATTTTCATGCAAATCGGTCAACTATAACGAAAGTTATCTCACTTTTTCACTTTTTACGAAGTTAAAATGGCGGCATTTTACAAATATGCATACAACCACAAACGCAAATAGCCTGTGACTACTTTATAGCAAAACTTTACATAAAACTGAATCAAACAGTGAAATTTTTATGCAAATCGGTCAACAATAACGAAAGTTATCCAAATATTTCACTTTTTACAAAGTTAAAATGGCGGCATGTTACAAATATGCATACAACCACAAGCACAAATAGCCTGTGATTACTTTATAACAAAACTTTACATAAACTGAATCAAACAGTGAAATTTTCATGCAACTCGGTCAACTATAACGAAAATTATCACAATTTTTCACTTTTTACAAAGTTAAGATGGTGGCATGTTACAAATATGCATACAGCCACATGCGCAAATAGCTTTTGAGTACTTTATGACAAAACTTTACATAAAACTGAATCAAACAGTGAAATTTTCATGCAAATCGGTCAACTATTACGAAAGTTATCCCAATTTTTCACTTTTTACAAAGTTAAAATGGCGGCATGTTACAAATATGCATACAGCACATGCGTAAATAGCCTGCGACCACTTTATAACAAAACTAGATATAAAACTGAATCAAACAGTGAAATTTTCATGCAAATCGACCAGCTATAGCGAAAGTTATTTCACTTTTTCACTTTTTTAAAAAGTTTCAATTATGCTTACAACCACCCATGCAAATAACCACTTATATATATATATATATATATATATATATATATATATATATATATATATATATATATATATATATATATATATATATATATATATATATATATATATATACAATACAGCTGACAGAAAGTCATGTTTTTTCTAGCGCACACATGACCGCCGCGGGGGGGGGGGGGGGGGGGGGTTGGTTGGGTGGGGGTGGGCGGGATCAGGCTTGGATCCAGGATTTTTGTAGGAGGGCGGAGAGGGGGTTCAAGACTAGGGGCAGTGCTGCTCTAGGCAGCTTTTTTTCTAAACAGTTCAACAGTATTTTTTTTGCTGATTTAATTGTTTATGTTTTTAATTTTATTGAGGGGCGGGGGGGGGGGGGGGTAGGGGGGAGGGAGGAAGGGGTGGTGCGGTAGGAGTCATGACTCAAATTTCTCCCTGAAATGAAATTTAAATACATCATTGCCTACCGTCTCGGCCAGCCCGGGGTAAGAGATCTGTTGTCAGGAACTCAGCGTGGAGTGGCTCTCGCCCTGTTATTGGGAGGGGGCGGTCTGGAGGGGGGGGGGGGCGCTTGTTGTCATATGTGTTACTGTGCGTGCCCCCCCCCCCCCAAAAAAAAAAAAAAAAAATACTGGGAGGTTGTGGTGGTGGTAATTTTGAGGCCACAAGCAATCGGCTCTTGGTGCCAATTTCGTCAAAGGTGGGGGGCGGGGGGGGGGGGGAGGGTGTGTAATTTTCATTCCGTGTGTTTCTTTGGTATGTGGTGGTGGTAATTTTGAGGCCATACGCGATCAGCTCATGGTGCCAATTTCGTCAAAGGTGGGGATGGGGGTGTAATTTTTATTCCGTGTGTTTCTTCGGTGTGACGAATATTGTAAACACCGAAAACATAAACAACCTATGCAGTGGAAATAACAGCTGTTTGACAGCTATTTGTTTACAACATATACGTCAAGTGAAAGAAACGAGAATTTGACAGTAGTTATTGGAGGTCACGTGATATTTTCATGTGAAACCAGGAGTGGTATTCTGCTCTGTCCTTATATTTAAGGGCGTCCTTATTCTTGAGATTAGATTGTTCATCCTTAATTTTTATCCTTATTTTTAAAAGACTTTGCTAAGATTGAGGATAGAGCAGAATAGCTTTTTTATCCTTATTTTTTAAAATTAAGGATATCCTTAAAAAATAAGGACAAAACAGAATACCACTCCAGACTGCTGATGCAAGTAGTGTTTACTATTCTGGCAGATAATCCTCTCGAGAGTCTCTCGAGAACTCTGCGCTTTTACTATTCTGGCAGATAAATTATCTGATCGACATTTTTTCTCTCGGAAAGTCACTTCCGAATGTGTTCGAAATCACGTGACAATAACAAGGAATATGGCGTCTTTTGGGTAAACATATTTATTTTTCTTTTGTTAATTCATATTGTGAATAACACAACACTATCCACCATTGAAAAAGATTTATTACGATATGTGTAAAAGTTTTCTGAAATATTGTTGTTAATAGCAACAGATTTTCATGTAAATGGAAGGTTCCCAAAATCTCGTCAAACCCGTCACGTTTTCCAAAATGGCGTCTTTTCTCACGAAATTGTGCATTCGCTTATAGAATGTTAAAAAACGATGAAATTACTTACTTCAGAATGAGAAAATAAACATTTATTGCACAACTGCATATACGATTAAAAATACCGAATTACATTAAACACTCTTTTGTTTTGTTGGTTTTGGTAGAGGTGTTAATAGTCCAATAGATGTTTCTTTTAGGTATTCCCCTGTTTCGCATGCATTATTTGAGATATCTGCTATAAATTCACTTATTTTCAGTAGAGCTCACTTTAAATGTTCTGCTTTTAAATTGTCAATTTCGGCACTACTGTTGTTTTTTTAGTGATTAAATTGCTTTCGAAGCACGTTTTCAAGTGACTTGAAGTTAGAAAGAAACGGCATTATTTCAGAATTCCACTCTTACTTCACTTCACTAGGGGTCATTTTAAGACCCTCCAGTTGGTAATTGAATTTGTCTCATGTCAGGCTCCCCCAACTCGATTATGTTCCCCATGTCAGGCTCCCCCAACTCGATTATGTTCCCCATGTCAGGCTCCCCCAACTCGATTATGTTCCCCATGTCAGGCTCCCCCAACTCGATTATGTTCCCCATGTCAGGCTCCCCCAGCTCGATTATGTTCCCCATGTCAGGCTCCCCCAACTCGATTATGTTCCCCATGTCAGGCTCCCCCAACTCGATTATGTTCCCCATGTCAGGCTCCCCCAACTCGATTATGTTCCCCATGTCAGGCTCCCCCAACTCGATTATGTTCCCCATGTCAGGCTCCTCCCTAGCTTATGTGCCCCATGTCAGGCTCCTCCCTAGCTTATGTGCCCCATGTCACGCTCCTCCCTAGCTTATGTGCCCAATGTCACGCTCCTAACCCCTAGCTTATGTGCCTCATGTCAGGCTCCTCCCCCCATAGCTCATGTGACCCATGTCAGGCTCCTCCCCCTAGCTTATGTGACCCACGTCAGGCTCCTCCCCCTAGCTTATGTGCCCCATGTCAGGCCCCTCCCCCTAGCTTATGTGCCCTATGTCAGGCCCCTCCCCCTAGCTTATGTGCCCCATGTCAGGCCCCTCCCCCTAGCCTATGTGCCCCATGTCAGGCTCCTCCCCTAGCTTATGTGCCCTATTTCAGGCCCCTCCCCTAGCTTATGTGCCCCATGTCAGGTCCCTCCCCCAGCTTATGTGCCCCATGTCAGGCCCCTCCCCCTAGCTTATGAGCCCAATCTCAGACCCCTCCACCAGCTTATGTGCCCCATGTCACGCTCCTCAATAGCTTATGTGCACCATGTCAGGCTCCTCCCTAGTTTATGTGCCCCATGTCAGGCTCCTCCCCATAGCTTATGTGCCCCATGCCAAGCCCCTCCCCTAGCTTATGTGGCCCATGTCAGGCCCCTCCCACTAGCTTATGTTCCCCATGTCAGGCCCCTCCCTCCTAGCTTATGTGCCCCATTTCAGGCCCCTCCCCCTAGCTTATGTGCCCCATTTCAGACCCCTCCCCCAGCTTACGTGCCTCATGTCAGGCTCCTCCCCTAGCTTATGTGCCTCATGTCAGGCTCCTTCCCCCAGCTTATGTGCCTCATGTTAGGCTCCTCCCCCTAGCTTATGTGCCCCATGCCAGGCCCCTCCCCCTAGCTTATGTGGTCATGTCAGGCTCCTCCCCCCACGTTATGTGCCTCATGTCAGGCTCCTCCCCCTCCAGCTTATGTGCCTCATGTTAGGCTCCTACCCCTAGCTTATGTGCCCCATGCCAGGCCCCTCCCCCTAGCTTATGTGGTCATGTCTGGCTCCTCCCCCCACGTTATGTGCCTCATATCAGACTCCTTCCCCTAGCTTATGTGCCTCATGTCAAGCTCCTCCCCCAGCTTATGTGCCTCATGTCAGGCTCCTTCCCCTAGCTTATGTGCCCCATGTCAGGCTCCTCCCCCCAGCTTATGTGCCTCATGTCAGGCTCCTCCCCCCAGCTTATGTGCCTCATGTCAGGCTCCTGCTCCTAGCTTATGTGCCTCATGTCAGGCTCCTCCCTAGCTTATGTGCCCCATATCAGGTTACTTCTCCTAGCTTATGTGCCCCATATCAGGCTCCTGCTCCTAGCTTATGTGCCTCATGTCAGGCTCCTCCCTAGCTTATGTGCCCCATATCAGGTTACTTCTCCTAGCTTATGTGCCCCATATCAGGCTCCTCCCATTGTGCCTATCACGTATGATGCGATCGTCTCAGCAATAAGGCAGACAATCACCACTTAAGTCCGACAATCACCACTGAAGCCAGACAATCACCACTTAAGCCAGACAATCACCACTTAAGCCAGACAATCACCACTTAAGCCAGACACTCATCACTTAAGTCGGACAATCACCACTTAGGTCAGACAATCCACCCGTTTCTGAAGTCGCGAGCGGTGTGCTATCAACAGTGTCGCTGCATGTATACCGGGACACATTCAGATCTGAGGAAGACGGCATATCTTCTAATGTCGTACTTTTATAAACCGCAACTTTTTTTAAATTAGCATATAGTTTGCTTTCCTCTTTTTCACCACTAAAAGTAGGCTTTCGGTTTAATTTGTCTCTTTCACTTCGTGACGAAAGCCTTTTAAGTCTCGGTTCTGAAAATACGACCCTTTCGTTGACATTGGCAAAGTAGTTTTCTTCGATAGGGGCATGGCACCAAAAATCAGAGTCCTCCTCGTCTTGTTTTGCTGCCTCTGTGACGTCATGCTCCTGGCTCTTCACTCTGCCATTGTCATAAAAGATAGCACATTACACGTCCCAGATGGCACAAAATTTTTGCCCACACATATCCCACATAGGGTTTTTTTTATGGGAACGGTGTGGGAATGTGGGATGAGGTATTACCTCTGTGGGATACGCGTGGGATATGTATGGGCAAAACGCACGGTCCCAGCAAACATTTACACGGGGGTTTGCTCTCACGAAATATGTATGGGATGCACATTGGCATGCCCTTGCTGTTTTCTGCGTGGGAAACCCGTAGTGGGTTAACCCAGATAATTGATGTATAGGATACGGGTGGGATATCCCCCACAAAACCCACGTCAGGATTTGCCCTATTTAAAATGCGCATATTACATATGGGATTTGCTCGCGCGTATTTTGTACGGGAATTCCCATGCGTATCTCTGATGGGATTGCCCTTACAAAGCCCACGAGGAGCAATCCCCTACTAAAAAACGTGCGGGTTACACGTGGGATTGTCCGTACATAAAACGCGCGGGAGTTTCCCATTGTTTCCCTTATGGAATTGCCCTTACAAAACCCACGAGGGGCATGCCCCCCTCCCCCCCACTAAAAACGTGCGGGTTAGGTATGGGTTTGCCAGTACTTAAAACGCATGGGATGGTGTTATGTGGGATGTCCCACCGTCGGACATCCCCTGTTATTCCCACGTATATCCCGGTGGAACAGCCAACGTTTTGTACTGGAGCATTATGAACAATCAATATCATAGGGTGTCATGTAATCCTAAGCAAATATCCTGTATGGAAGCAAAATACAACAATTTTTTATATGACAAATTATTTTAAAAGTAAACAGTAAACAGTAAACAAAAAAAAATAAATTTAAGGAAAATGTAAGAAATAAACTTTTTGGGACTAGATAAAAACGTTTGGTAGAAGAATAACATGAAAGTGTATTCAGATGCTCCGATGCGTAGAGGTAAGGTGGACGCGTAGGATGCCAGAGGTTCCCGTTTTAATCCCGGATAGGTGCTAGTGCTCAAATAGCAGTACTTCATTTTGAGAGCGTACGATATTGTTTTTTTTTGCCGGAAGCCGTGCGGACCGACCCCGAAGGCTGAGGTCGGTGCACGCCAGGCCGTAGGCTGTAAGCAAAAAAAAAAAAAAAAACAAAAAAAAAAAAAAAACAATATCGTACGCACTCAGAGCGATGTATTACTTTTATTATATGCCTACTTTGCTATTTTATGTCGTTCTTCAAAATTTTACCACGCAATATTTTTGCACTCAGTATGCTCAGATGGGGTGATCGGTACTGCGATCAGCGAACATTGATATTTGACTCGGCTTTTGCACTTAAGAAAATTCTTGAGGACGAGTTCACGTCACAACCTTTTAATCGGTACTGCGGTCAGCGAACATTGATATTTGACTCGGTTTTTGCACTTAAGAAAATTCTTAAGGACGAGTTCACGTCACAACCTTACGTCCACCAATGAGAATTACCATTTTCATCACGTGATCAAAAAGTGCCAGTGCCTGCGTCGGGGCAAAACGCATTCTTGCGGACACCTTCATGTAATGCATTGTGGGTAACTGAGGGCAAAATGAGCGATATTTGGAGTTTATCGCACTGATTTATACCAATACAAATTCTTCGATATTTAAGAACTCACTTCCTGGCATGTGACAAGTAGGCCAAAAATGTATGCAATCGGCCCAGAACAAGAAAAATATCCTGTTATATGTGATAGGGATACGTTTTATTACGTCATAATGCCTGTTAAGTCATAATGCATCTTGTTCGAAAGGATCTTTTCTTCGAAAAAAATGCCTGTTTACAGTGCTAGATTATCTTTTTCTTCAATTTCGTGCCAAACCATGTGTAAGCATGTTGAACAGTTAAAGAAAAAACACTGGTTGCTGTAATATTTTTATGTACATAATATATAGCGGATTTTAAATAAATATGGCAGTTTTCTCTGGTCTCCTTTAAGCTGATTTTTCGGCACTTATATTTATACAATTTGTACAAGGTATAAAGTTTAGAATCAAATTGAGAGCTTGTTATCAAGTATCAACACACAAATTTAATTTTACACCAAAGTATATTATATTCGCTATGCCATAAAATCATTCGTTTTTAGCCCAACTTACGTTACACGTAAGCTGGGGTATTCCTATCGGTTTGCATGTGGCGTCCGTTAGTTAGTTAGTTAGTTAGTTGTTTATTTAGTAAACTTTGGTTCAAAATGCATCTCCTCCTACAATTTTGATCCGATGTCATTTATTTTTGGTATGAGGCATCCCTAAGAGGTCATGCTTACGGCTTGTGCTTTTTTAGTTGATCGGGTGATTTTTGAATTTTTGGCGAATTTTTGAAGAAAATTTTTTAAAACGTATCTCCTCCTACATTTTTTATCTGATTTCATTTTTTTTTGGTATGAGGCACCCCTAAAGGGTCGCGCATACGGCTTGTACTTTTTTAGTCAATCGAATAATTTTTGTATTTTTGGGGAATTTTTGAAGCAAAAAGTTCGAACATAATTCAAAATGCATCTACTCCAACAATTTTGATTCGATGTCATTTATTTTTGGTGTGAGTCATCCCTAAGTGGTCATGTATACGGCTTGTGCTTTTTTAGTCGAACGGGTGATTTTTGAATTTTTGAAGAAAAAATTTTAAAACGTATCTCCTCCTACATTTTTTATCCGATTTCATTTATTTTTGGTATGAGGCACCCCTAAAGGGTCGCGCATATAGCTTGTACCTTTTTAGTCAATCGAATAAATTTTGTATTTTTGGGGAATTTTTGAAGCAAAAAGTTCGAACATAATTCAAAATGCATCTACTCCAACAATTTTGATTCGATGGCATTTATTTTTAGTGTGAGTCATCCTTAAGCAGTTATGTATACGGCATGTGGTTTTTTAGTCGGTCAGGTGATTTTTGAATTTTTGGCGAATTTTTGAAGAAAAAAATTTAAAACGTATCTCCTCCTACATTTTTTATCCGATTTCATTTATTTTTGGTATGAGGCACTACTAAAGGGTCTTGCATACGGCTTTTGCTTTTTTAGTCGATCAGACAATTTTTGTATTTTTGGGGAATTTTTGAAACAAAAATTTCGAACATAATTCAAAATGCATCTACTCCAACAATTTTGATTCGATGTCATTTATTTTTGGTGTGAGTCATCCCTAAGCGGTCATGTATACGGCTTGTGCTTTTTTAGTCGATCGGGTGATTTTTGATTTTTTGGCGAATTTTTGAAGAAAACTTTCTAAAATGTATCTTCTCCTACATTTTCGATCCGATATCATTTATTTTTGGTATGAGGCACCACTAAAGGATCGTGCATAGGTTTGTGCTTTTTAGCCGAGCGGTAAATTTTTGTGTTTTTTGGGAATTTTTGAAGAAAAACTTCAAAATGCATTTCCTCCTACAGTTTTTATCCTATTTCATTTATTTTTGGTATGAGGCATCCTTAGGTGGGTTGGGCATACGGCTTGTGCTATTTGACTCGACTTTGAAATTTTTGATTGTTGGGGGGATTTTTGATGAAAATACCTCAAAATGCATCTTCTCCTACAGTTTTGATCAGACATGATTTATTTTGGGACTGAGGCATGCCTAGGGTGTCGTGAATACGGCCTGTGCTTTTTGAGTCGATCAGGGAATTTTTGAAGAAAAATTCAAAATGTATTTCCTCCTACAGTTTTAATCAGATTTCATTTATTTTTTATATGAGCCGTCTCTAGGGGATCATGCATACTGCTTGTGCTTTTTGAGTAAATTGGAAAACTTTTGATTTTTTACGGAATTGTTGAAAAAAATAAATGAATCTCCTCCTACAGCGCCTAAACGCAAGTTAAATGAACTTGCGCAGTAGTCAGATTTAACAACCACGCATCGATTCCAGTTAAATAAACATGCGCAATGGTCAAAAATTAGCACCGCGCATCGATGCAAGTTAAATAAACATGCGCATTGGTTCGAAATGTGAACCGCCCATCGAAGGAAGATAACTAAACATGCAAACTGGTCCAAAATAAGCACCGCGCATCAACGCAAGTTAAATAAACATGCGCACTGGTTCGAAAAAAGAACCAAGCATCAACGCAAGTTGAATAGACATGCGCAGTGGTCCGAAATGCAAACTGCGCATCAACGCAACCTAAAGAAACATGCGCACTGGTCCGAAATGCGA
Organism: Protula sp. h YS-2021; assembly: GCA_949752745.1. Taxonomy (NCBI): domain Eukaryota; kingdom Metazoa; phylum Annelida; class Polychaeta; order Sabellida; family Serpulidae; genus Protula; species Protula sp. h YS-2021. The sequence goes on from OX457028.1 coordinate 83,782,696, forward strand.
ACCGCACATCGAGGTAAGTTAAATAAACATGCGCAGTAGTCCGAAATGCGAACCGCACATCAACGCAAGTTAAATAAATGTGCACTGGTCCAAAATGCGGACTACGCATCAGCACAAGTTAAATAATCATGCGCACTGGTGGAAAATGCGAACCGCTCATCGACGCAAGCTAAATAAACAAACAAACTGGTCAGACATGGGAACCGAGCATTAACGCAAGTTAAAAAAAACATGCGCACTAGTCCTAAATGCGAACGGCACAAGCTAAATAAGCAAGCACACTGGACCAAAATTAGCACCGTGCATCAACGCAAGTTAAATAAACATGCGCACCAGTTCGAAATGCGAACTGCGCATTAACGCAACTTGAATAACATGCGCACTATTCACAATAAGAACTGCGCATCAGCACAACTTAAATAAACATGCACACTGGTCCAGAATAAGAACCGCGCATCAACTCAAGTTAAAGAAATATGCGCATTAGCCTGAAATAACGTGCGTAGTAGTTAGAAATGCGAACCACGCGCCAACACAAGTTAAATAAACATTTGCACTGGCCCAAATTAAGCACCACGCATGAACGCAAGTTAAATATGCGCACTGATCCGAAAAAAAGAACAGGGCATCAAATTAAACCAAAGAAACATGCGCACTGGTCTGAAATGGGAACCACGCATCAATAAAAGTTAAATAAACATGCGCACTAGTCCGAAAAAAGAACCAGGCAACGACGCAAGTTGAATAGACATGCGCAGTGGTCCGAAATGAGAACCGTGCATCTACGCAAGTTGAATAGACATAAAAGTCGGACTTCGACGGGACTTAAATAATATGCGTACCGGTCCGAAATGCAACGCAAGTTATATGAACCTGTGCACTGGTCCGAAATGCGAACCGCGCATCAACGCAACCTAAAGAATCATGAGCACTGGTCAGAAATGTGAACCGGATATCAATGCAAGTTAAATAATCATGCGCACTGGTGGAAAATGCGAACCGTTCATCGACGCAAGCTAAATAAACAAACACACTGGTCAGAAATTGTAACCGAGCATTAACGCAAGTTAAAAATACATGCGCACTGGTCTTAAATTCGAACCGCACATCGACACAAGCTAAATAAGCAAGCACACTGGACCAAAATTAGCACCGTGCATCAATGAGTTAAATAAACATGCGCACCGGTTCGAAATGCGAACTGCGCATTAACGCAACTTGAATAACATGCGCACTATTCAAAATAAGAACTGCGCATCAGCACAACGTAAATAAACATGCGCACTGGTCCAGAATAAGAACCGCGCATCAACTAAAGTTAAAGAAATATGCGCATTAGCCTGAAATAAAAACCGCACATCGCAGCACGTTAAATAAACATGCGCAGTGGTTCGAAATGCGAACCACGCGCCAACACAAGTTAAATAAACATTTGCACTGGTCCAAAATAAGCACTGCGCATAAACGCAAGTCAATTATGCGCACTGATCCGAAAAAAGAATCGCACATCCACTTAACCCAAAGAAACATGCGCACTGGTCCGAAAAGAGAACCACGCATCAACCCAAGTTGAATAAAAATGCGTACTGGTCAGAAATGGGAACCGAGCATTAACAAGCATGAACACAAGTTAAAAAATGCGCACTGGTTCTAAATGCGAAAAACACATCGACACAAGCTAAATAAGCAAGCACACTGGACCAAAATTAGCCCCGTGCATCAACGCAAGTTAAATAAACATGCGCACCAGTTCGAAATGCGAGCTGCGCATTAACACAACCTGAATAACATGCGCACTTTTCAAAATAAGAACTGCGCATCAGCACAACTTAAATAAACATGCGCACTGGTCCAGAATAAAAACCGCGTATCAACTCAAGTTAAAGAAATATGCGCATTAGCCTGAAATAAAAACCGCACATCGACGCACGTTAAATAAACATGCGTAGTGGTTCGAAATGCGAACCACGCGCCAACACAAGTTAAATAAACATTTGCACTAGTCCAAATTAAGCACCACGCATGAACGCAAGTTAAATATGCGCACTGATCCGAAAAAAGAATCGCGCATCAACTTAAACCAAAGTAACATGCGCACTGGTCTGAAATGAGAACCACGCATCAACACAAGTTAAATAAACATGCGCAATGGTCCGAAATGCGAACCGGGCATCGACGGAAGTTAAGTAAACATGCGAACTAGTCCAAATTAAGCACCGCAGATCACCGCAAGTTAAACAAACAAACGAAAAAGAACCAGGCATCGACGCAAGTTGAATAGACATGCGCAGTGGTCCGAAATGAGAACCGCGCATCAACGCAAGTTGAATAAACATGCGCACTGGTCAGAAATGGGAACCGAGCATTAACGAGCATTAACACAAGTTAAAAAATCATGCGCACTGGTCCTTAATGCAAACCGCACATCGACACAAGCTAAATAAGCAAGCACACTGGACCAAAATTAGCACCGTCCATCAACGCAAGTTAAATACACATGATTATTCAAAATAAGAACTACGCATCAGCACAACTTAAATAAACATGCGCACTGGTCCAGAATAAGAACCGCGCATCAACTAAAGTTAAAGAAATATGCGCATTGGCCTGAAATAAGAACCGCGCATCGACGCACGTTAAATAAACATGCGCAGTAGTTGGAAATGCTGACCACGCGCCAACACAAGTTAAATAAACATTTGCACTGGTCCAAAATAAGCATCGCGCATCAACGCAAGTTAAATAAACATGCGCACTGGTCTGAAATGCGAACCGCGCACCAACGCAAGTTAAATAAACATGATCAGTGGTCTGAAATTCGAACTGCTTAACAAAATGCAAACCGCGCATCAACGCAACCTAAGGAAACTTGTGCACTTGTCCAAAATAAGTATCGCAAGTTAAATAAACATGCGCAATGGTCTGAAATAAGAACCGCGCATCGACGCAAGTTAAATAAACATGCGCAATTTTCCGAAAAAATACACTCTTTGCACATGGCGTTTTAACAAAGAAAACGAAATCGAAGACGAAAATACAAAGTGACATGCACACGTTCAGATCAAGCTCTTCATAAGTCCCAAGTTTCATGGTCCTAGGGCCCATAGTGTCAGAGAAGAAGACACAAAAATCGGAAAACTGTCAAGAAGAAAAAAGAAGGACGAACGGCTGCTCGCACAAATTCATATAACCCTTGCAAGCCAAAGGCTTGTCAAGTGTTAATAAACATGTGCACTGTTCCAAAATGAGAGCCGCGCATCAACGCAAATTAAATAAACATGCACACTTGTCTGAATAAGAACCGCGCATCGAGCAAGTTACATAAATATGCGCACTGGTCCGAAATGCGAGCGTTGTTCGAAGATATCCATGGCAGACTATGCAGTCTATCAGACCATTTTTCTGGGAAACAAATCTTTGTATGCATTTATCGGTCTATGTTCTGGTCCGGTGCTAAATTAATTATTGAGCTAGCTCTTCGCCATCTCATCTTTTGAAGCCCAATTTTTCAGGGAAATTCCCTTGCTCATGCACGCTGGAAGTGGCCTTATTGCTTTTCGTAAGCTGGGACTTTGTCCTTGGACAAACTTGTTTGTTTGCTGTGTAGTTTCGTAACGCTTAAACACGCTAAGAATTAAGGAGACCTACGTTTGATCTCCCAAAATATTTGGTCTCCCTAATACTGTTGTTTTAGCAAAAATGGTCTCCTTATTGCTGGTGGTACATTTCTACGTATACATATATATATGTGTATTGAACAAACCTTGATATGGTTTCCAGTGAATCCTCAGATGCCTTAGGAGTTGATTTTTTTTTCCTTTTAAAAATTTTTTTGAACATTTTGTGCTATTTTCTTCAAAAATTTGATAAATTGATGCGCGATCGTGACCCAGGAGCTGTGAATATGCGATTGTCTGCGGCATATAAATCTGATTGGGGAAATAGGGTGACGTAAATAGAATTTTATTTCCCCAATATTCCATTCGTCATTCAGAGAGATCAGTTCTTTGTGCAAGGTTCAAGTGTCAAAATTCACACACACTTTTCACCTAAACAAAATTTTCAGCTTGACAAAGGACAGCAGTTATGTGTGCATATCCATGGATCTATGAAGGGTGGTTGGGGGTGGGGGGGGGATGGGGGTGTGGGGAATAGTTTACAAACACGACAACTGACAACTATAAACAGTGAAAATTCGAGATTAACAGTTTTTAAGATGCTGTTTCCTTGGGAAGGATTGAGTCATGCCACGAATACCACCCCCCTCCTCCCCCTCCTCCCCCTCCTCCCCCTCCTCCTCCCCTCCCCCTCCTCCATTCCCCTTCTCCCCCTCCTACCCCTCCTGCCATCCTCCCCTCCCTCTCCTCCTCCCCTCCTCCCCTCCTCCCCTCCTCCCCCTCCTCCAGAATGATTCACTGTTTCGATATCATTCCTTTTCTACCTGCAACCCCTAAACAATGTATAAATATTGACTCGATTATCTATCGCCTGCGGCTCCCAACGAGTGCTCTGGCTCTTGTGTAATATCTACTGCCTGTAAGTCGTTTCTTTTATATATATATACTGTTTACCTGTTCAAGAGGCTATATGTTCTCCCATACAACACACAATATCAAAAACACATGTTTTGAGATTGAAATGTCAGTGGGCGAGAACTGAGTTATGTGTGGGCAAACATTTAGGAGAGGTAGTGCAATCTCCCTCTGTGCATTTGTTTCCAGTAAACAATGACGTATAACACATTAAAATATATCGTAAATAAACAAAATGGGGGCTGACACAGATTTGAGACCGAATGCATTGCTGCTTAAACACAAATTTTACATGAAGTATTATCGGAAGTAAAAGGTTGTCAGTTTCTACATACGTGTTTATTAAGATGTTCTCTCACTGAGCTTAGGTCAGGAGTGCTCTTTCAACCTACGTGATAAGGATCTTGGTATGAATGGAACTGGATTCATAAGTATAGAGTAGGGTAAAAGTGGGGCCTCTGAAACAGGAAGTGACGTCATAATTACGTCACGAGGTCTTTTAGAAGCCCCATGGGTTTTTCAAACAGTGACGTCATATGAACGTCATATGGACGTGATATGGACGTGATATTTATGTGATATGGGTGTCATATGGTTGTCATATAGTTGTCATATGGTTGTCATATGGACGTCATATGGACGTCATTTGAACGTCATAATGACGCAATAGGGATAGTAGGCAGCCATTCAAACGGACAGCCGGTTGAACGGGCAGCGGGTTAAACGGGCATCCGGGGCAAATGGGCCTTCGTAAAAAGAAAAGGATCAGCCGGGCCATCGCAAAATCAATTAAAAGTGAGCAAGCAATGTTTCCTTAAGGCAGGCTAACAGCAGAGAGCTCTCTCTCTCTCTCCATCACACCTACGGCAGACGTGGGCAGACGGACAGATGGGACACCTCCCCAAACGTACAAGTTCTCCATTTTATAAACAGAGAACTCATAGCTACATGGTTAGAGCTCACCTATAAGGCCCCCTGAAAGTCAAAAGGGGTATAAAAAGGGGTATAAAAATAGCCCCTATTTTTTTTATTTATTTTTTTATTTTTTTTTATAATTTTTTTTTAGCATTTCCCACACTCTCATGCATACACACACATACTAACACCATGGAACGATTAGCACTTATTTCGTATTAGTGGGTGGCCCTTAGAAGGGCCGGGAGGTTTTTGCTGCTGCTGCTGCTGCTGCTGCCGGACTCTAGAACTCTAGAACATCTTGGACTGGTCTTGCACAGCGGTCCATTTGTTCACTGTTGAAAACAAAATGGTCTGTTTTAAGTCCACAGGTAAAGCATGCGGTTGTGTACTGATCAGCAAGCGCCATCATCTGGGTCCAAAGTGCAGCACAGTAAATACACGATTGATGCCCGCAATAAGCAGCTATTACTCTATCGGGACTGAGCTTGCAGCCGCATCCGATGCATATGTCGAGGTCCTGTTGGAAAAAGAATCTTGCCCATGCTGGATACTCCTCCTCTTCAAGTCTTGACGGTATCGACTCTCCAAGCATGGTGCAGCGGAAGTAAGCTTCGACGTAATGACCCTCTTCAATATTGCGCAACCGCTTTCCAAGCGTCACCCTCCGGTTAAAAAAGACCGGAACAGAGAGGACCTTGGCGTTGGCTGGGTCCGGCAGCAGCTGGTAGAAAATGTATCTCACAGGCTCTTTGACTGGTGGCACCACCGGCACTTGCACCTCCCGTACTTCCCTAAACGTTAGGACATCGTTTAAGGCAAAGAACAGCTCTATCGTAGTGAAAGTTCAAAGCGGTTGTGAGCCTGAACTGAAATGACTAGCAGTTATATACCACCTCAAGTGAGGACCCACCCATAGAGAGAGGACCCCCCCTAGAGATAGAAGCAGACCGAGTGCATAGAGAGTGAGGACCCCCCTAGAGATAGAAGCAGACTGACTGCATAACATGAGGACCCCCCCAGCCGACCTGGTCGACTGGCGTGAGGAAAGTCCCCGCCGATCGACTTTTAAGCCACTGGCTCACCGAAGTAGCAAAAAAAGGTCTGTTCGACACCCCTATGGCCATTGCATTGCAAAACCATCAGGGAGGCGTCTCGAAAAGCAACAACGGCTAGCAACATGGAAATTGATAGCCTGTTCAGCAATGGAACAATGGCTTTTACAGATGCAGTTTTAACTGCAGAGGAGACTGCTGCCTTTCTAAGTACACTAGCAGAAGCTGAAAAAGCCTTTGAGGAAGCATCAGGGGCTCCGTCAGACGTGTCTACAGTACAGCAAAGAAAGCCTGAGGAGGCGTTAGGTGCTCCGCCAGTACAGCAAGCAATGCCAGATCCTGAGGGATCTGACTACGCGTTCTGGGTTGCAAATGCGCTTGTAAATGGTAGCGCCAAGCCACTTAGTACAAAGTTACAGGCGCATCTAGAGCATCTTGAGCATCTTGAGCATCTTGAGCAGTGGTCATGTCAAGCGATGACGACAACGACGGTGACAAAAACGACGACAACGATGACGACAATAACGACGACAGCGACGACAATGACGACATCAACGATGACGACAGCGACGATGATGACAAGCAGCTCAAATCTAAATTTGAATTGAGCAAAACTATTCCTGTTACTGAGGAAGATGTCACGCTGTTGAAAGTAGTGATTCCTCTGATCGATTGTTACATTTTATGGCGTTTATGTGAAGAAGGCTTTTTCGATCAACACACATACATGTACCTAACGGAAGAAGTGAACACTGTCATTCAGCTTATCTACATGCTAGAAGGAAACATAGAGCATCTTCCCGCGTCAGAGCCACAGTTCTCCGAAACCATGACCCGACGTTTCTTTCAACTTATTAGAAGTCTTCACGAGGAACTTTTTAAGACTTTATGTCTACCGGCGCCACAGTGTGTTGATGAGGATCACGATGTCAAATGTGCAAAGGTCATGCTACATGGCTTCAAGTACCATGAAGAACGTATTAAGGTGTATGATATGGTGGCTTACCTCTATGAAAAAGGACATTTCGCCATGTCAATTCTCTTTCAATGGATAATTGGGAGTCGCAGTGATCGTCATGAGACAATCTCTAACAGACGGTTTGCCAACAGCCTTTCTGGATGGTTTCAACGAGATCACTCCGCGATTTTGCAAACATCTCAAGAAAACATGCATGTAATGTCCATATAAAAGGAGTGAGGTGTCAAGTGCAGTCATCATTTAACGCGCAGCCATGGAGAAGACAAGCAGCTTTAAAATTAGTGCAAAGTTAACCATTACTGTGGAGCATGGACAATTTGGGTTATTTATTCCAATCAAACGTGGACAGAGATGCCTTGCTTTATCACCATCCTTGTGGAAGATTGTGTGTCTAAACTTAACAAGATTACCCGACATTGGCTTCAAACTGTACTTAACGCAAACGAAGTAGCTTGAAGTCTTTTCATACTTGGATATGCGCTATGTGGGTTTTGTGCAAACATCACTGTTTGAAGGGAAAGAATACAAGTATTACATCAACATGAATGATGGTGAATGGGAGACATTGCTTCAGGAGAAGGATAGCATTAACTCAACCATATTGCCATGTACGGAATGTCATGCCAAGAAAACGCCTATCAAGCTGCAAAAGGACAATCGGATGAAAGTGTCAAAGTTATCCAAGAAAAGACTTGCTGAAGTTCAATTGGAGAATATGGATGTGCAAAATCAACTTGGACTTACCTGTGAATATTGTGGTGCTTACGGATATTCTGAGGATTATGATTGTCACTGCCACAAGTACAATTGCAAGTTGTGTGAACCAGACAACTTCTGCAACAAGTGCGGCTCACTAACTGTTTCTGTGGAGTAAGACTGAGAGTCGTTTGCTTACCAGCCGTCATAGAGTGCAGACGTGTTATATGGACATGTGAAAGATGGATGCAGAAACGTGTTTCAAGGAGAAGTATGTGGATTACATGATAAGTGAACTTGCACGTTTTGGATCTTTTCAACAACAACTGCAGCACTTTGACATTTATTGAGAACTTGCTCATTCCACGTTGAACGTACCAAATTTACGCGAGGATTTCATCAAAGAGTGTGTGCTTTCAAACATTGACGGAGCTGAGGAGTTTGATGTGGAAGCAGCATATCACTTCGCTCGATTTGATCCAAAACTATTTAATGAAGTGAGAGAATGGTTAATCTATATTGCAGTATAATGGCAGACATTACATTGAGACAATATATCGTGCAAAAAAAATATTTTGAAGAAATGTTATTAGCTGTAAAAAAGTTTGCATGTTTAGTATGTCCTGCTTGTCAAAATGAAGAGTGTTTAGATTATGCAAATCAACGTTGTGAAAAATATGGTGTAGATGCTGTCACATTTGATGAATTAAGTAGTTGGTTAATATACATTGAAGATCAATGGACTCCAATTATTCACACCATTGTATCAATACTTGATTTGTAAGAAATGTTGATTGAGTTGATAAAATAAAATTTAAGATATGTTGCTAAAATTTAAGATATGTTGATAAAATAAAATGCAAGATATGTTGATAAAATAAAATGCAAGATATGTTAACAAGTGTTGGTCATTTAGTGTTAACCTGTCGACGTGGAAAGACTACTTAACCAATATTTACTTTAAACCTTGTCAATCCGGGGCATTTGCTGGTCCTTACAAACTTTATCACATATTACAAAAACATGATCAACCAGTCACTCATTCACAAGTGAAGAAATGGTTACAGGATCAAGATGCCTTCAGTTTACTACAACCTGTAAAATTCAGGTTTAAAAGGCAACGTGTCATTACACGTGGAATTGATGATATGTGGGATATTGATTTAGCTGATATGGGAAACATAGCTCCCCATAATGATGACACACGCTTTTTATTGGTTGTCATTGATGTGTTATCCAAATATTTATGGGTGCAACCAATACCTAATAAATCACATACCAGCGTCATAGAAGCCTTTCAAAAGATTTTTCAAGAAACACAACGAAGACCACGAACTCTAAGCTCAGAAAAAGGAACTGAATTTAAAAACAGATAGGTAAAAGCATTTTTGAAGAAGGAGGGAATACATGCCTATACGACAAAGAATGAAATCAAAGCCAACTTTGCTGAGAGAGTCATTCGTACTCTAAAGGGGATGATGTATCGATATTTCCTACATACCTTTTTTCACATGAAATATGTATTTTAACGGGATTGTCATGTAAAGTGGACGCAAGAAGTCTTCATTATCACACATCGTTGTAAGAAGCAAGGAGTACACTTGTATCGTGTGAAAGATTTTTTGGACGAAGATATCGATGGACATTTCTATGAAGAAGAACTGCAGAAAGTGACAAAAGATATTGAATCAGTCTACAGATTGAAAAGGTCTTGAAAAAACGAAAAAGACGAGGTGTTAAAGAATTATTTGTGAAGTGGTTAGGTTGGAAAAAGAAGTTTAACAGTTGGGTGAAAGAAACAGACATTACAAAATGAAGCATCCATTCACATGTTTGGTCTCTGGACCTACAGGCAGTGGTAAAACTTCTCTTGTTAGGGAAATTCTAGAACAAAAGTTAATTAAACCCTCTCCAAAAACCATTTTATGGCTCTATGCAGCAGATCAGCCTTTGTATAAGGGAATGAAAGGTGTGAAATTTTACCAAGGCATTCCAGATGACATTGAAGAGCGTTTTAACCGGAAAAAGCCAAACTTACTCATCATTGATGACTTAATGACCAAATGTCATAGTGATGAGCGAATGACGCGTCTCTTTAGTGTTGGCAGCAGTCATCAAAATCTAAGCATTATTTTTATTGTGCATAATTTGTTTCATCATGGTAGAGAAATGCGAAATATTAGTTTGAATACACATTACATCATTCTGTTTAAAAATCCTAGAGACAGTCAACAAATAAGTACATTAGCGCGACAAATGTATCCTGGAAAATCTCAATTTCTCATAGAAGCCTATCAAGATGCTACCAGCAAACCTCATGGCTATTTATTCATTGATTTGAAGCCGAACACGAATGATCAACTACGTATTCGTACAGGCATTTTACCAAAAGATACACATTACGTCTATGTTGATAAAGTAGTGTATGAACAAGAACCAAGTCACTTAACCATTCGCAGCCAAGATGTCTAAACGTATTCAAGCGAATCAACCTTTCCTTCATTTGCTCGCACGCAGCGGGCCTAAACGACTTAAATCCTTGCTACAACAAGCAACTAAGGAGGAATTAACTAGCTTGTTTGAAATTTGTTTGAAAATATTGCGAGGACATTTACCTTTAAGCTCAAAAAGGTATAAGGAATTCAAGCGTGAACGTCATACCCTACGCACGCTAGCAGATAAGAAGATATCACTTCGAAGAAAAAAGAAGTTGGTTAATCAGAAAGGAGGATTTATTGGAGCTATTACTAAATTTGTATTACCCTTGTTAGCTCAGTTGCTGTTAAAATGAAACATACTTTGAAAATGGTCCTCATTCCTGAATATGAAGATAAAATGCTGATAGAAAAGAAGGGAAAAGATAGTGAAATCAAAACGAAAGTGAATAAACTTTTACGTGGAAAACGAACTCGTGAAAAGGCTATGGAAATGTCTCAAGTGCTTGGCCGTCATTTACAAACAATTCAGTCGCAACAACAACGACAAAAGTCTGTTACATCATCCAAAGCAGAAAAATCAGAAAAGTCCCAACAGTTTCTAAACCATTTTCAACCTATTTATCATGTAAAACTAACACAACTTCTAGCAGAACTTAAGAAATATGGTACGAGATGGACAGATAAAAATGAACTTGTTTTAAAAACGGGTACTGTCATTACAAATTCCAACATTATTGATTTGTTGAAAGAAGCATTGGTTTCTACAAGAAGTAAAGAACGACGAGAACCACCACATGGTTGGAAGCAGTTTATTGAGGAAATTGTAGATGCTAATATTCCAAAAACTTTTTTTAGCAAAAAGACAACTCGTGAAGATATTACAAAAGAGATACAACAACGTCAACAAAGGTTGTTTCCAGAAGGATGGGAAACTTTTTAACATGGATTAAAGAGTTATGGTGTTGTTGTTGTAAAGAAAATGGAAATAAAAATACTATTCCTGTAAAAATTAGGTGTGTCAGTGCTTGTTGTCAGGGAGAAGAGTAGATACCAATGTAGATCATGTAGATCGCAATTTTGACAACAATGTAGACAGCAATGTAGAGAGTGAGGATGACGAATGTCAAACATGAAGAAGTGTATATACACATCTAGTCTAGCTACATCACATAAACGATTTAGCTGTCATGGAGTCAACAAGTTTTTACATTACTTTACCCAGCAATGCTAGTATGAACTATTATCCCAACAACAAGACTTATCAAATTATCAAATTCGTATGCCTAAAACCATCTATCTGAACGGAAAATATGAAGTGGCTTTAGCTGAAATTCAATATCCACATACATGGACAACCATGAGACATGGAATGGACTATTCTATTCAGTATCGACAACAACCACTGAGTAATGTTGTTCTTGACACAATCAATATTCCTTATGGTTACTAGAGATCCCTACAAGAGATATGTCATGCAGTCAATGAAGAAGCGACTAATTCTATGAAAGATGACCTTAAAGAAGCTATTCAGATAAAGTATGGTAAAATTATACGACGAGTTTTTCTATTTCTGAATTATAACTTTGAATAGTCATTCTCCGCTGGATTAGCTGAGATTTTAGGATTTATCCCAGATCATTGGTATACTGAAACGTGTACAGCTGAATATAAAGCTGATGTGAAACAGGGATTTTATACACTTTATGTATACTGCAGTATTTGTGAGCCACAAGTTGTTGGTGATTATTATGTTCCTTTGCTACGTTCTGTTGGAATACAAGGACATGATGGAGACATTATCATGAAAAGTTATGGAGAACCTCATTCTGTTCTTGTAAGCACATCTAAATTTGACGTGATAGAAATGAATATTAAGGACGACACAGGTCATAATGTTCCATTTCAAACTGGAAAGTTGATCTGTAAACTTCATTTTCGACCAAAAGAATTATGAAAGCATACACACACAATCCATCTATATATCGCAACCATTTTCTTCGTCAAGTGGCTGGAGAATTACCAGGATTTAAAGGAGCGCGAATACAATATGGAGATGGTATTGGTTCAATACTGGGATCATTGACTCGCAAAGCTATTCCACTGCTCAAGGCAGGGGCTAAAATCGTTGCACCACATCTTAAAAAGGTTGCGAAAGATGTTGCGAAAGATGTTACAGGTCGAGTAGCACAATGTGTGTTTGGTGATGGGTTAGGAGTACAAAAGAGAGCGAAACCAACAAAACGTGTCAGAAGGCGAAAGGCAGCTAAACGGATAACATCAACAAAATATAAGAAAGATATCTTTTAATCATGTCTTTAATTCATAATCATTCTTGTGAATGTAGTCTTTCTCCATTACAATGGTTTCGCATACCACCAATGCAAACTGCTGTAGAAAAAAGTTATAATGTAGACTATCAACCAATGACTACCATTAGAGAGGGTGCTCCAATAGAATTCTACATTCCTGCGAGTACAGAAGAATATCTAGATTTAAAGAACAGTAAACTCCATATTGTATGTCGCATTGTGAAGGTGGATGGAACACCGTGTGGTGTAGATGATAACATGTCATGTATAAATGATTTGTTTAATGGGTTATGGTCAAATATTGAATTATTTCTAAATGATCGTTTGATGTCACATAGTAACAATACCCATGGTTATACCAGCATCATATCTCATCTCATTCATGACTTGGAAGAAAGTCTCCATTCTGAGCGCTCTATGCGTCTCATCTTTAAAGATACTGCTGGGTCAATGAATACTCATGAGGTGAAAAGACCTAATCATGAAAGATATGTATCAGGTTTTCATGTAAATGCTGATGGTGGCGATATAGCTGAAACAGGAAATAATGGTTTACATAATCGCTATTTGTATACACGTCTAAGCCGTGAGTTTATGCTTACAGGTGTTTTAAGGGTAGATTTGTTTGAGCAGGATCGTTATCTTCCCAATGCGTTTGTATGAAATTACGTTTACATAGACAAAAAGATGAATATATATTAATGGCTGCAATTAATGGTTTCAAAGTAGAAATGAGAGAAGCGTTTTTAACCAGTCGCAAAGTGAGAGTTAGTCCAGGTATTCAGTTGGGACATGCAGATGCATTGATGAAAAGTCCTGCTATGTTTATTATTACTAGAAGAGAATGTAAAATTTTGGCAATTCCAGCAGGATTTCAATCTTTTGTGTAAGATAGCATCTTTTGAGGCCAATTACCAAAACGTGTTGTCATTGGAATGGTTCATAATGAATCCTTTGCTGGAACAGTATTGAGAAATCCATACAATTTTGAACATTTTGATCCTAACTTTATGCAGTTTACTCTGATGGTGAACCAGTCCTATCCAAACCTCTCAAGCTTGATATAAATCGTGGCAAATATCTTGACGCTTTTGAAAATCTTTACAAATCTTTTGATAGATTAAAGTGCGAGAAAAGTTCCATTATAAAACGGGAAGTTTGGCCTAGAGGTTATTCTTTATTTTCTTTTGACTTAACACCTGATTATGATGGTGATGATCATTATGCCCTTATCAAACATGGGAATTTGCGACTAGAAATGAATTTTGCTGGTGCCTTGCAAAATACAGTCAATGTTATAGTGTATGCTGAATTTGATAACATTGTTGAAATAAATGCAAACCGTAGCATTCAGTTTGACTACCAGTTATGAACACGAAGCAGATAGAAGCCATACTATCCCATGATGCTGCGACAAAAGACTTGTTTAAAGGTGTGTTTGCCATGGACCAGTTACCATCTTTACAACGCGGTGCCTATGTCATCAACACAGACGATCATGATGAGCCAGGAGAGCATTGGGTGGCAGTATATTATGACGAAGACCCTGCAGAATATTTTGACTCTTATGGACTTTTACCTATAGACAGTCGTTTGAATAAGTTTTTAAAGTTTAATTTCATTTATAATTCAGTTCCATTACAAACACCAATATCATCTACATGTGGATTTTATTGTGTGTATTATGTAATTCAAAGAGCTCGAGGACATAGTCCTTTTGAAATCATTGATGTATTAAGAAGAAGTGATGGTGATTTTGTTGTAAAGGATTTTGCATATGGACATTATAAACTATTATTTTACTGATGTTGGATTAGTTAAGTTGTATTAGTTAAGTTGTTGGTAATTGTTAATTTTATTATGGATATTGCAAATAAACAAGACAGTTTTATACAACATTCTTTTTTTATTGTGTTATACATTATTTACATTTTAACAATTATTTTACATTAAACTTTTATTTCACAAATACATTCAATACAACGATAAACAAATGCCATTCATACCAATCTAAATTAATATATGTAGCATAGACATTACACTCACGTTTGTAAATGCTATGAAAACGAGCATAACACTGTCCATTACCAAACTTTATTATTTTAACATCTTCGTGTTCAGACAGAGCATATCCATGATCATTCATGTCAATGTCCATCACCATAACACACATGGAAGGTGTTAGCTCAATGGACTTGGTGCCCCGCATGAGCTGCACTCCTTCCTCTTTGAATTCATGGGTCAGGTTCTTTCCAATCCAATGCTGGTAACAGAGCGTACCATTCCACTGTGTTTAGGGTGATGTAGTCGTAGCATTCTGTAAGCTCGTCATATTGGCGAAATTGTACAAACACGTCTAGGCAGTTCTCAGTCACACGCACTTCTAAATCCTCTGAGAGTATTAGGAGAAAGCCAGGTATCCTCAACTTCTCTAGATGTTCTTTCAACACAGATTGTTCGTCAGTTGATAGAATGATATACTTTCCAAAATGTCTTAGCACAATGTCATCACATAAGTTTCTCAGATATGAGAATCCATGTGTAATTGGTTCATATTCCGATAAAAAGTCTTCCATCTCGTTCAACAGTCAGATCAACAATGAGCTGTCTCGTTTTTATGCTCGCAAGATGGTGAAGAGTGGATCTTGTATAGCTTCTAGGAATCGTAAGACTGCGCGCCAATTCTTCATATCAAAGTGAATCATATCTGCATATGGATTATCTGGCACAACTCCATGATAATCCAGTGGATAATCCTGTAAAAGATTTCTCCAGAATCTAACACGTATGTTAGAATCATGTTCAATCACATACACTTCAACTTTATTTTCAAGTCTGCGTTTAAACCCAGATTTAAGCGGTATGTTTTTAAAGTCTTTCCCCACTTCAGGTTTAAACCGATAATCAGAAATCATCCGAGAACCTATTATCACTTCATTCCTCTCATTTACAGTAAGGTAAGCACCACCGTTAAACATGAGTGCATTCATGATGAGAATACGTTGTTATGTGCCGTCTTCTTGTCTTTGAAGCCTTTTATCCACTTCTTTCACTTGCTTCTTCAACATTTTCCATTCAGGTATTGTCAGCAAAATTCCCTTTTTCGTAGGACGGTTTCTTCCAGTCCCCTCATCTCTCAGGTACTTGCGAATGTTTACCACTCCTTCATTGCTTTGTTTCATAATCTTGATATACTTTCCATTTCCTAGAGAAAGCATTCAATCCCACGACCGTGGTGTTAGTGCCGTCTCCACTTTCAATTTCTTGATGGTAGTGGTAGGATTTTTAACTTTTAAGTCTTTAACTGTATCTGCAAGAGTATCCATATCAGTTGCAGATCTCTTACGACTTCCACGTTCCATGTTAACGCTTCAATGTTCACACCTCAAATAACTCTTACGTTGGAGGACCTCCCCTCTTTTATACCACAGCCTTGTAATATCCATGAGCTAAGGTGGAATAGACATCATCCAATACATATCGCCTGTCGTCATATGGGGAGAGGGCTACTTTCCTAATCTCCGAGAAAAGCTGGTGACTATGACTTCGAATAATGTGCCTTGTAGCCATTGTTTGAGTTTGGTTGAACAAACTGTCTCTATACTGCGCATGTTTAATACGTCTTTGGCAAACTCGATTAATGCCTTTAGCTGCATGTTTTTCTTTTCCACCACACAATAAACTATACATTTTCGGTCTGAGTCAAACAAACTCTTCAACAGGGATGCCCGCCGTCTCATATTTCATTTTCCCAAGCACTTTTTTGTTCACGTTGGAATGTAGAAAGTGATCTGGCGGATAGTCACTTGTGTCAAACAGGTCAGCATCTTGCTGCATATCCTTGTAGATATCTTCCGTTTCTATGTCGTAACATAGACTGTTGGTGTCGCTGAACAACAACTTGGCATTGGGATACTTGATCATGATGTAGTTGTAATGAAAGTTGAAGATAAGCACTTTGCTGTGGTCGAGAATGGTGAAGCCAACTTGAATGGGTTTATCCAGAATCAAATCCACTTTGCGCAAATGTACGGCAGTCAAATCTTCGTTGAAAATTTTGTATTTATGGAAAGAAGGTTTGGCCACGAGTTTCTTGAACCGCTTTTTCTTGTGAACCAGTTCAACATTGATTCGCTTTCTCGTATTTTCCATGGTTTTACAAAACACAGAGTTGTTCATCAGTTTAAAGAAGTCTTTCTCAAACGGGTTCTTGGCCAATTTTCTCTTTTCCGTGTTCAAGGTAATATATTTTGCTAACCATTTGCTCTGTTCAAACATGATGGCGCGATGTACTTCTTGACTTTCAACCCCAGTGAGACGTACTGTTGTAAATTCCTGTAATGAAGTACATATTTCTTCTTGTCAGACAAGTTAGGAATGAGCTTTTCACTGGGTTTGTCTTTCATGTTCAGATCTTTCCGCAGCTTCTGACTGTACTCTGACAATTCTCCAACTTTGACACATTTCCGTTCTGGAGCCACTGGGTAGCGATTATGACGATCATGGATTGAATGCGGGTATTCTAAATCCACTTCCAAAATGAATCCAATGTCATCATCTTCAGCTACATCCATGAAGTCGAGGGATTCTGGCTCGCTCACCCACATAAATCCTTTTTGCGGCATGCTTTGTGACATGGCCCAGCCATACAAGTTGTTTGCGTCGAGGTACATCAGATAGTTGTTTGGTATCTCAGAATTGTAATCTGCTACGTAGGGGTTATTTGCTTTCGCATACTTGTGTGTGATCACAGATATTCCTCCACGTATGCCTTGTTCAGCCATTTGGTACTTGTTTATGTCATTGACCAATTCCAACTTCACCTTTGTAGCTTTAAACATTGTATCCCACGACAGTCCAGGTGCTGTATAGTAGTGAGCAGGATCCAATTCGTACGTGTTGAGGCACACTTGACGAAAATTTTCAAACACGTCAGCTAGTAATAACACATCTGATTTCAGGTACAGGTCGTGGTATTAACCAAATGTGGTACAGTTGAATGTATCCCACACCTTCTGCGCATGCGCATAATCCTCATCGCTAATGTTCTCTTCGCTAAGCTGACTATAAAACCTGTTCGTTGATGGTAGCTGTGTTTCAGCAAACTTGGATGGTTCGTCCACGTAATCGTAGGGGTACACTCCCTTTCTCAGCAACAAATCTTGTTGGTCACTATCGTGAATGTGAGAGGTCATGTTGTAGAAGTTATCTTTCCCTTCTGCTGCAAGGTTGGATACCAACTTCTGTAGAGAGGTACTCATGAACTGAAAGCTGTCTGTAAATTTCAGATTGCTCATGGTGAATGCAATATATTTCTCAATGGTGTTGGGAATGACTGTAATCGTTTCACCTTTGAATTTCCAAATTTCCTCCATGATTAGGCGACTGTCATAGCCTCGCAAATTGTGGAAAAACACGGGAATGATAAAAGAATCTTCATCCCCTGGCTGATCTTTTCTAAGTCGGAATTGTAAGTTGCATTCACTATGCGCTGCTCCACGATATTTGCCATTGATATGGTCATGATCTCTCACATGATCTGCTGCTAGAGGTTCATGACAAATGAAGCAATCAACAGCGTTCTTGAAATTCTCTTTGTCTTCATGGGTCATTACCATTTCCTTTGGCTGCTCTAAACCACGTACAGTACGATCACGTTCATTCACCATATGGTCTAAAAAGACTTTCACAGCATTGTCTCCTCGATACACAACTGGTGCACGTGTGTCGTACTGGCTCACAACCACATAGACAAAGCTGTTTTGACGATGATGTTGATACTTGTCCCCTTGTCATGCTTTTGGGTGAAGCATTCAAAGTCAGCATAAATCACAAACGCTGCTCGCTGTTGTTTAGCCACATTCTTGAATTTGATGAAGGGTTGCTTGGGAAATGATAAACGTTGTGCTCCATTCTTGTCACACACTTCACGATGCTTATCTAAAAGATCTTGTCGTACAAACCCGTGAAGACAGTTGAAACAATAGAAATATGTACCCTTATGCTTTGATCGATAAGACATAAGTCTGCTAAAATTCTTGATGAGACAGTAATGCCCCGCCTTGTCTTTGCTAATCAGAAGTAAGTTGATTTCTCTCGCACTGATGTTTCGGCTAAGTTGTATTGGAACAACTACATCTTGTTCATATCCAAACACGTTGATGGCTACATCGTTCTCCTTTTCAAACTTTGGAATGTCAGTAATTGGTGTCGAAAATGTCATACCCTCTACCTTTAATTCCTTCTCAAATGGCTTGTAATGATTCACGCGATTTGGGTTGTCGTCATGAGGGTGAAGGTAAGCCAATACTGACCATAAGAAACACGTTTTGTCATCATTCTTAATGTTTATCAGACCTTTTGTTTTCTTCACTTTCCTCGGTAGTGGAATAAAACTACTCGCTTCCAGAGGCACCAACGTAGCTGTGTGTACTTCAATGTACAGTATGTTATCCAATACCCACCCAGAGCCTTGTCGCTCATGTTCGTCAAACTTAGTAAACAATTCTTTATAGGCTTCCGGCAAGTCCTGTTCAATATCTGCTGGATTGTATGCCGTATATGTTGGACTGCTGATAAATGCATTATCCACTTGTTCTACCATAACACCTTCAACATTCGCTGTCAGTTTCTTGAAACGTGCATGCACTACAATGTACCATTTCATTCATGGTTTAAGGTCTCCAACAAATGTGCCTTGATACGGTTCTTTTGCTGTCGCATTTCAAGCAGTAAATCTGATCCATCCTCAGACTCAAACCGCCTTTCCTGCGCGTTTTCACCAAGACTTACCCTTCTACCTCTCCCTACTTGTCCTGTCTTTTGTTTCTTTGAAACATGTTCTTCATGTGGCACATTTTCCATCTTAGCTGGCATGCATGCATGTGTGTCATAAGTATCCATAGATAGAAATTCTACATGGCATTCCATGCACTGAACTGGACCGTATGACCAAATGTCATCTTCTTCCATCTTTTGTCTCTTTGCTCCTTTCATCTCAGCTTTACTACATGTATGTGTCTCATAAGTATCCATAGATGGAAATTCCACATTGCATTCCATACACTGAACTGGGCCGTATGGCCAAATGTCATCTTCTTCCATCTTTCGTCTCTTTGCTCCTTTTATCTCAGCTTTACTACATGTATGTGTCTCATAAGTATCCATAGATGGAAATTCCACATTGCATTCCCTACACTGAACTGGACCGCATGGCCAAATGTCATCTTCTTCCATCTTTCGTCTCTTTGCTCCTTTCCATGCTCTTCACGTTTCATCTTAGCTGGTTGTTGTTCCGTCAACTGCTGAAACTGAAATGTTGAAATGTAATCTCAGACATCCCCCTTTTATACACACTCATACATAGACAGAATTTGCGTTTTCATTTCACAACAGAGGATGGCCCTTAGAAGGACCGAAAGATGTTAGTAAGTTAACTCTTCACCAACAAGTCGGGTTTCCGCAACTACACTGGTATCTGTAAAACTGCTCCATCGTGAAAGGTCTTCTTCAGCACTTGAAAGGATGAAAATTGTAATATTTGATGCTTCTCAGAGTTGCACCGCACCACGAGCAATCTGTGCTTGGCTCTGCTCCAGGTAATGCTGCCGTAAACTTGTACCATAGCAAACCACCGCAGGTTTTGCAACAGTACCGACGTGGTACATTGTGGTGTACTGGGAAGTTGTGTGGTTGTCCTGGATATTCGAACCACACCCAACACTTGTAGCATTCTGTTGTCAGCGTCATTGCCTGGCCGTTACGTATCACTGTGATTGAACGAGTTGTAGACGTCTTGCTGCTTGTTTTGGGAAATGTGGCCTTTAACCCCCATTTATATACTGCTACATACTAGCGGCTATCCTCGCATTACATGCTTGCAACGGGGGGGGGGGGGGGGTCCTGACGGAGCACATCTTTGAGTACCCGGGGGGGGGGTCCTCTAGGGGGGTCCCTCCCTTTATAATAGCAGCCTCGCACTCTATGCAGTCAGTCTGCTTTTGACCGTTGAGAAGTCAACATCAAAAAAAGCAATGCAATACAAGGAACAGTTTTTTTCGGAGGAACGTCGGAAGAGATACTACCTCACCGATAAGGATGTAAATCTTTTCGAGGAAATCTTTATCGACTACCAGACGTTCCTATTCAAGAAGTGGAGGGATTTTCAGAGCGCCAGACCACAGCAGGAGTAAAACCGGTTTGGCAGGGCGGCGAAGGAAAGCCACAAGCGACTGAGGGAGCTGTCACCCGACAGGTTCCGGAACCCGTCGCCCTGCCTGGAAGCAAGGCCAGCCAGACCGACTCCTGCCAAAGCCACAGCAGCGACGATGACGACGGCGACTCTTGTCAAAGCGATCCCTGCCAAAGCCACGGCGTCAACGATGACAACTCCGCTGAAAGCAAGTCAGAGGGAAGCTTATGTGACTGTCCGGAAGGTGTCGGCGGCACCAGTTACAGTGAGCCGCTGTCGCCAGTATTTCGGAGATCCCAACGATCGACTTCAGCCTTATGCAGTCGCCTTCCGATTATGACCGCACGACGGAACTGGTTGACTTGAAACAGGAGGACGGCTCTAGCAAAGAGTCAACACTCCAGGAGATCGTGCAGCTCTTGGATACGGCTGATAATGTGAAGTACTGCGACTTCTGCCATTTCGGAATTCCAGCAGCAGCCTCTATGAGAGTGCACGAGCAGGAATGCCCAGACGCTATACAGCCGGAATATCATTTTTGCAACGCTCTGGGCAGAGGTTTCACGTCAAGCAGGGCCTCGGTAGCGGCGCACAGGAGGAAGGTTGGCTTTAGGGAGGATGACGGCAGCGGCAGAGGCATCTGCAGCGGTAGAGGCAGAGGCAGGGGAAGCGGCGGCAGGGGAAGCGACGGCAGGTGAAGCGACGGCAGGGGAAGCGACGGCTGGAGGAGCTGAAGAAGAAGGAGAATCCCTCCACGGCTGCTTTTTAGCGGCCTCCCATTATTACGAAATGAAATGCTATCGTGTTATGGTGTTAGAATGTATGTGTATGCATGAGAGTGTGGGAAATGCTAAAAAAATAAAAAGGGGTCTATAAATCATTGATTTATACCCCATCTGTCCGTCTGCCCGTCTGAAAAAGCAAAACAAATTGCCATCTGGGTTAAAAATACCCTGGCTTGAGAAATGAAACGCTAAATCTGTCCGTCTGCCCGTCTGCTGTGTTATGTGTGGAGAGAGATAGCAAAAAAAAGTTGCCATCTGGGTTAGAATACCCTGGCTTGAGAAATGAAACGCTAAATCTGTCCGTCTTCCCGTCTGCAAAAGCAAAACAAATTGCCGTTTGGGTTAAAAATACCCTAGCTTGAGAAATAAAATGCTCAATCTGTCACTGGTGTTGGTATATGTGTGGAGGGAGATAAAAAATTAAAAAAAAAGATTGTCCGTCTGCCCGTCTGCCGTAGGTGTTATATGTACATAGAGAGAGAGAGAGAGAGAGAGAGAGAGAGAGAGAGAGAGAGAGAGAGAGAGAGAGAGAGAGAGAGAGAGAGAGAGAGAGAGAGAGAGAGAGAGAGAGCAATCGTGAAAGTGAGGGAAAAAAGACGACCCCCGTTTGAGAGAGAGTGAAAGAGAGACTGGGGAAAAAAGTGGCTGCGTTTGCTGCCGTGTTTGGAGAGCGAGAAAGCGGAAGCAAAAAAGACTGCCCTCTGTTTGCCCTGCTGCCCTAGGGTGTTATGTGTGTTTGGCGAGTGAGAAAGCTAAAAAAGAAAATAGTGTATGGAGAGAGAGAGGCTCATCTCAGTGCTTGTTCGGTTTTAATTGCTTATGTATGTATGGAGAGAGAGAGAGAGAGCTCTCATCTCAATGCTTGCTCGGTTTTAATCGCTTTTACGGAAATCCATTAGTGATGGCATATGCATGTGAAGAGCGAGAGAGCAAAAAAAAAAAAAAAGAGAGTTGTTGCCTGTGTATCTCGTATGAAGAGAGCTCTGGGTTAAAAATAACTTCCCTTAAGGAGGCATTGATTGCTCACTTTTAATTGCTTCTACGGCAAGCCATTAGTGGTGGCATATGCGTGTGGAGAACGAGAAAGCAAAAAGAAGACTGTTCGTTTGCCCGGGCTGCCGTAGGTGTTATATGTACATAGAGAGAGAGAGAGAGAGACACACACAGTAAACGTGAAAGTGAGGGAAAAAATCATTGCTTGTTTGGCTGACTGTCGTGGATAGACAGAGCAGAAGAGAAAGTGAGTATAAAAAAGATGAACCCCGTTTGAGAGAGACTGGGTAAAAAAAAAGAGTGGCTGCGTTTGCTGTCATGTTTGGAGAGCGAGAAAGCTGGTTTGAGAAAGGAAAACGCTAAATGAGCCGTACGTGGTTGGTATATGTAGGGAGAGAGAGCGAGAAAATCGGAACAGAAAAGACTGCCTAGCCGCCGTGGTGTGTGTGTGTGCAGAGGGAGCTCTGGGTTAAAAATGGCTTCCCTTAAGGAAGCTGCTCACTTTTAATTGCTTCTACGGCAAGCCATTAGTGAAGGTGTGTGTTTGGAGAGCGAGAAAGCAAAAATAGACTGCCCGTTTGCCCAGCTGCCGTGGTGTTATGGAGAGACAGAGAGATAAAAAAAAAAAAAAAAAAAAGACGACCCCTTTGTCCGGGTATCCGTTTGTCCGTCTGACCCTTTACCAGTCTGCCGTGGTGTGTGCTTGTGGAGAGAGAAAGCTAAAAAAAAAGAGTTGTTGTTGCTTGTATACATAGAGTGGCCTGCGGCGCCGCTGGCGTCGGGTGTTGAAAAGTCGGATGTCGAAAGTCGGAATTTGGGGGCGGGGGGGGGGGGGGGTCCTCTCTCTTGAGGGGTCCTCACACTCTATGCACTCAGTCTGCTTCTATCTCTAGGAGGGGGAGGGGTCCTCTCTCTATGGGGGGGGGGGGGGTCCTCACTTGAGGTGGTTGGTCGCATGCAGGCTTAAGTCGAAATGTGTGACGTCATTGATGGGTCGAAATACCCGACAGGCCAGCTCTAACCATGTCTCTATGAGTCCCTCTGCTTAACAAAAAAGCAGTTGGAGAGCTCTCTACCCGTTTGTACGACTGCCCGTTTGTCCGACTGTCCGTTTGTCCGGTTGCCGTAGGTGTTATGTGTGTTTGGAGAGTGAGAAAGTAAAAAAAAAAGAGTTGTTGTTGCCTGTATATGCCGTAATATGTATGGAGAGAGAGCTCTCATCTCAGTGCTTGCTCGGTTTTAATTGCTTATGTATGTATGATGGAGAGAGAGAGCTCTTTGCCGTTAGCCTGCCTTAAGGAAACATTGCTTGCTCACTTTTAATTGATTTTGCGATGGTTGATCCTTTTCTTTTTACGAAGGCTCGGATGCCCGTTTAACCCGCTGCCCGTTTAACCTGCTGCCCGTTTAACCGGCTGCCCGTTTGAATGGCTGCCCACTATCCCTTTTACGTCATTATGACGTTCATATGACGTTCATATGACGTCCATATGACGTCCATATGACAACCATATGACAACCATATGACACCCATATCGCATCCATATCACGTCCATATCACGTCCATATGACGTTCATATGACGTCACTGTTTTAGAAACCCAATGGAGCTTCTAAAACACCTCGTGACGTCATTATGACGTCACTTCCTGCTTTAGAAGCCCACTTTTACCCTACTGTATAGGAATATAACTGATACCACATCTCCCATCGGGAAAGCTATTTTTAAAATATTTATTTTAAAATTTAATCACTTACATAATTTAACAAATCAAAAGTCATAACGCGAATTATTTTCTCACTCATTTGGATCATAATATTATTTTATATGGATCCCTGTTCTGCCTAAAAATGCTCAAATGAACTCTTACGTATATGGTCATAATTTTATCCGCAAAACAAAAGATGTGTTTCATTTATAAAGAAATGTCCTTTCCTGAAGTAGAAAAAACTATTCATTCATTAAGACATAATCATTACAAAATTAAAATGATTAAATAAATAGAGTTTTTGCCGTTTATAGGAGATTGATTTCTGGGGTGTTCAGTCTTTGTTATTCTCCCGGATCTTGTTTGGCGAATGTTTCTTTTTGGCGTGTGTGAAACCTCTGTTGGTGTTGGAGAAGCTTTTTGACTTGACTCTGTCGATGGTTATTTTAGAATGTCTCTCTGGTTTCTCCTCATCTTTGTATGAACGCGGCGAATTTCTGCTTTTGCAATGATAGTTCCCTCTTTGGAAGTGTCGCGCACTACTAGAGGTTTTAAAACTGTCCGCCTCACAGTATTCGTTCTCAATGTTTAGATGGTTTTTTTTCCCGGTAAATATTTTCTATGCAATAGAACAAACCTTTTTGTCACAGTTCTATCGGTGTTATCCCGCCACCCATCCATCGACCAAACAGATTAAGAGAATGCTCTGTTATGCCGTCACTGATGAGATACGGAAATCCCTTTAAGCTTGTAAAAAGTGGTTACAATCTCACCCAGTCTTGTTGTGGGATGGATGGATGGGAGAATAGATTAAAAGTGGAGAACATGAATTACTCGTGAAAGCTCGTTTTACAAAAAAAAACACTCTAGTTTTACTTCCCAAATGCTTTGAATTCAATTATCTCCACTTTCAGATAGGACTAAAGTCCGGGGCAGCGGAGTCTGCCATTCTGAGCTGCTCGAGAAAGGTCGATGATTTCGCTGAAATGCATGAAAGTCCGTTGGGAGTATTGGGAGGGTGAGGCGGGCGGAGAGAATTCTAGCTAAAATCGAAAGAAAACTGAAAACTAAGTTCAGCTTCCTCTTAATACTTCTAATAATCGGAATCGGTGGGGGGGGGGCACTCCCTAATCCAAGTAAAGTATAAAGTAAAAGAATTACCTATCACAGAGATAACAGGTTTGGTACAGGGTAAACTAACAGATTATGACGTTAACCATCTCCCTCCTGCCTCCCATCGGATTGATCCCGACCTCGAATACTCAAGGCATCGAGAATATCAAATAATTATTTTTTTGACAAAAGAATCGTACAGCGAAAAGACTTATGTAAAAATACAACACCAGCAATTGCAGAAAACTGTTTCTGAAGTGCTCGCAAAGCTACTATAATACTTGTGATTCTTGATTAACTAGATCTTGTCTGATCACAATATCCCTGGATATCCTTTTTACCTAAGTATGATGCCGGCAGCATTTCTTGTGTATAAAACGACAAGACCATTTTGACATTGAGCATAATGCCTTATTTTTGCCCTTGGGGTTCTTGTTTATCTCTTAGAATAAGAGGCTTATAACAGTAAGAATGTTAAGAATGTTCTGGTAAATATGTCAGAGAAATGCTACCAAAGATTTAACAGTCGAGAAATAACCAGGTGATTTAAAACTAGGCACTAACACAGCAGCTGTTGTTACTTTGATACGCATATACCACAGTCACAGTTGGGGTGCTTTTGGCATCCAGAGGATTCAAGTGATAAAAAAGTTTAAATTCAACCTCTTCTTTCTTCATAAAAGTGAGCATTTTTAGTTTGGAAATTTTTGTTTAAGTATGTACTGCTTACGAATATATTAGCATTAATATAATGTTTATATGATCAATTAGTGTAGCACCCTTATACTCTTGAATAATTGTAACAGTAGTCTAAGCGTTGATACGGCTGTATTAAAGCTTAGACTACTTGTAACACAAATTCTTATTTCATTTGATTTTTTTAAAATTTTAGCTGCAAACGTAACCCTTAACAACATTGTGTTGTCATGGGGTTTACTCGTGCACCAACTAGTTGCCATGCAAGTTTTTAATATTACCTCCTCCCTCACCCCATTTTAACCAAACGTGGAGTTATATTCCGGGAGAACTATCTTTTGTGCAAAAGCGGAGTACTGATGATTTGTCATTCCGTGTTTGGCCTCAAAATTACCCCTTCTGTGCGTTTTTATACACATGGTAAGACATATGATACGAAGTGCCCCTCCGCCGACTGCGGAGAAACACAGACACTTTGGTGTAACTACGCAGAAAACTATAATAGAATCTCATGAAGGATTTCATGTCTTGAAATGTGAATACGGACCAAACCTAGGCTTTATTGAACGTCGGAAAACTCCCATTAACAACGGATCCCTTTATAAGTGTATAGCCTTGTCAAGTTATCAAACTCGCTCCATGTAGCACTGAAGTTCAAAACTGCTGGAATTCATTTCTTCAAAATTTGCCAAAAATAACGGATATAACGTTGAATACTATGCTGATACGGAGAGGTATGTTGTATAAACAATTGCATTAAATAAATAAGTAAGTAAGTAAATAAATAAATAAATAAATAAATAAATAAAATTTAAACATTATTTGCATCATAGCTCGGTCAATGCTTCTTAATGTTTACATCTTGTTAAAGAACAAATTTCACTGTTCTTTTTAATATTTTAGTTAGAACACCAAACAAACAAAAAACAGTATAAATACTGGACAATAAAGCAGAGTAACAAATGTTAATGCAGTTAAAGTGAGGCGGTTTTTACATATAGATATCACCTTAGTTGTGACTTTTAAACACAGGGTTACTATTGAGATGACGGTTGTACGATTGCGGACCACTCGCTATAGTTCAGTGAACAAAGTTACTTCTGTTTGACTCTTTCCATGGAATTTTTGCGTTTTCAGCTTTAATTGATATCAAATTTGTTACGGATGTGTCAGCTGTGTCAAATTTTTAACTGTTCTTTATGAAAATGTGATTTATTTGTGTGAAATAAGAATACCTGAAAAAATTTGACATAACCTTTAGTGTTTGTTATAAATAACAATACTAATAGCCCTAAGTAGCACAAAAGTAATCTAACAATTATCAGTGGCTCTATATGAAAATTTCATGTGTAAAAGGCTAAAAGTTATTTAAAGGGAAATGGTCAGTAACTGGTCTTTAACTAAAAGCCAATGGATGTTGTTTAATAGGATTAAAATATGTGCTTTGCAATCACAGACAAAATCGTTTCAAATATTTCTTAAATGAAGCAAAATTTTAATGTGTTGACTTTGTAACGCTAAAAGATATGTCCTCTGTTAGCACTACATATGTGGGGTGATACGTGTTGATCAGTCGTAATTTTAGTAACACGGCGTGACCTTGTAGCTATTGAAAATGGCACATGCTTAGTGCGTACGTATTTGAATTATCCGACCCAATTGCCTGACACAAACAACTAGTTGCATGTTCTTTGGAATGATATTTGCTTAATGTTAACGATTTCTGACATAAAGGCAAGAGTAAATTTTTATTGACATTATATCTTTGAATAGATTGATAAAGGTATACTGTAGCTGCTATGGTTTACTTTCTAAAGGACTGTCTCTTGTTGTATGAAGTCTTTATATGCCTTATAGTAACAGTATTTTGAAAAGATTTCAATCTAAGAAGGTACTGCCTGCGTATTATGCAGAACATAGTTTAACCAGCTGATTTGAGACTCACATGGCAAGTTTTGTTTATTGTGAAGTGAAAAAAGCTTATCAACTTCAAAATAAAGGAAACCTCATTTAAGACACCTTGCCTCTGCGTTTTTAACACCAATGTCACAAGGAAGTACTCCGTTTTCTTAATTGAAATATATTGTGATTATGATTACCATGATTATTATCATTATTGAAAGCAATAATCAATCATTAACAGAACATGGTTGAGGATCAATATGGGTTTCCCATATTAGCGTTTCGTTGAGGTGTAGCACTGCACCTGTTAAAATAATACCTCACTGCGGACCCAAAAACTCAATTTACGAGATCCTAATGACCCGTTAATGAGTCCAAATGCACGATTTTAAGGCTTTTGTAAAAGTTATTAATGTCAGTTACACAACTATATTTTATCGCAAATCATATGACTTTAAATCTGCAATATTCATTTACTTGAACGCTGATTTCTAGGTCATGCCTAACATTACGAGTCACTAATGCATACTCTATCCCTGTGGGGTCCTAAAAGTGTCTTCAAGGTAGGATCATTATTTATAAGAATCACGTGTTGTGTTTTTATGCAATTTCTATGCATGTTCATGTCTTTTCGGTTTGGATGTCATGTTTAGAAAGGTATGCCAACTGCCTTAAGGCTTTGTTTTAACATTCTTGCTCTTATTTCTAGTTGGAAACTGTTTTTCATGCCTACAGATATTTACTGTAATGTACTGGCTACTTTTGAAGTGTATTCCCTTTTTAAAAAGTTATCGCAAAGGCGTGGAGAAAACGTCTCTGAGACAGTATTAACAATATTGAAATATATTTGCTCTTGTACTAGGAAGGTTTAAAAATTGAATTAAGCTGCTTTTATCGCGTATTATTTTCCAACCACAATTTTTCTCGCTCTGGCTGTTCCCGGACGTAATGGTAGAGTTGATTTTTCATCCAAAGCGACCAAGCCTCGAATGGAAAGTTCTAGACAAAAGCTTAAAGATTTTCCACTCATTTACAAATTGGCTACCGATGTGTATATATGACTTGATAAAGCGATTCCTGAGCATGGAATAACACTCTAAAACCAAAAAAAAAAAAAAAAAAAAAAAAAAAAAACCAAAAAAAAAAAGTCACTACAAACTCAAAGCGGTGTTGAATTTGTTCACAGGATGCAAGTAGTGTAGAAACATTGGTTCAAGCACAGCAAGTGACGTCATAGTCGGCGTAACCATGGCAAGCAAGTGATGAGCTCCTCCTCACCCTAGACGGCCTAATCCTAACCTTGGACCATACTATGTGTGGAACCCATTATGACGTCATAATAGTTGTGACGTCATAATAGGTGGTGTAACCATGGTGAAAAAAGTGAGGACATTCGTTATACTTGGTCGATTTATATAAAAATTTCACTGTTGGATTCAGTTTTATATCTAGTTTTAACATTAAGTAGTCACAGGCTATTTGCGCATGTGGCTGTATGGATATTTTTAACATGCCGCCATTTTAACTTTGCAAAAAGTGGAAAAGTATGATAACATTCGTTGTACTTGGTCGATTTGCCTGAGAAGTTCACTGTTTGATTCAGTTTTATATCTAGTTTTAACATTAAGTGATCACAGGCTATTTACGCAGGTGGTTGTATGCATAATATGACATGCCACCATCTTAACTTTGTAAAAAGTGAAAAAATGAGATAACTTCCGTCATGGTTGGCCGATATGCATGAAAATTTCACTGTTTGATTAATATTTATATCTATTTTTAACATTAAGTGATCTAAAACTATTTGCGCGGGTGGCTGTATGCATAATTTGACATGCCGCTATTTTAACTTTGTAAAAAGTGAAAAAGTGTGATAACTTTTGCTATAGTTGACCGATTTGCATGAAAATTTCACTACTAGATTCAGTTTTATATCTAGTTTTAACATTAAGTAATCACAGGCTAGTTGCACCGGCGGCTGTATGCATAATGGATTCACCTTAAAATTTTAACTTAAAAGTAAGATAACTTTCGTTATGGTTGACCGATTTGTATGAAATTTTCACTGTTTGATTCACTTTTATATCTAGTTTTGTTAAAAAGTATTCATAGACTATTTGCATCGTTGGCTGTATGCATCATGGATTCACCTTTAAAATTTGAACTTAAAAGTGAGATAACTTTCGTTATGGTTGACCGATTTGAATGAAAATTTCCCCATTGGATTCAGTTTGATGTCTCAGTTTAGAATAGATGAACATGTTGTTGAACATGTTCAACTTGTTCAACAACATGTTGAACATGTTCAACTTGTTCAATAACATGTTGAACATGTTCAACTTGTTCAATAACATGTTGAACATGTTGAACAACAGCTTGTTGAGCAATTGTTATACAATTGTTAAACAACTTGTTGAACAATACTTTGACGTAATATGTTCCTAAAAATAATTCGAACACATGTTTGAATGGGGGGGGGGGGGCGCCATTCGAACACCCTCTTGAGGGTGTGCTCCAACCAAAGTGCTTACAGCCTGAAGCGAGCGATAGCGATTTCGAATAAAAGATGCCGCCGGTTTTACTCAGCTTTATTGCATTGACCCAGAGAAGGCAGGTAAAACTGCAATAACAAAATTAATGAATAAATAATTTAAATAATAATAAATTATTATAGGGATTAGCGCGGAAATCAACGGGGCAGAATATTAACCTTTGTCTAATAACTCCAATAAATGTTCCTAGACACTGTATAGAAGCAAAAAAAAAAACATTCAACGCCTAAGCGCGTGAAAATAAGCACAAAATTTTACATAAAAAATTCAAGATACTGAAACTAATATCACAGTATATTGACGCTAGTGACCATTATTTTCTGAAAATACTCGTCAGCCGCGTCACGTAGAGGTACTACATGACTTTTCAAGTCACGTGACCTTAGTCACGTGACTAGGTCATGACCACATGACTTAAATCAACTAGTCATGATTGCACTTTTAACACCAATATACACAACTGAATTGACAGCGTGGTTAAAACCCTTCCAAATACGATTCAAACCTACCGCAAATACGGCTTTAAAGCCCCTTCACGATACGAAAGTCCATCATGTTGAAGTCGACCCTCATAAGGTTATGTACAGCATTATAGGAAGCACCAACAACTGGCTTTGGGCTGACATCTGACCCTGATCAGGTGAATAACACACAAAACTCATTGCAAATGACTCCATGAAACAATTTAAACATCCCATGTTCAAAACCGTTGCACTATATTAAGTTAAATGAAAGTCAGCGTCGGCAATGGTATCCCGACGCAACTGTCAAAAAACTAAATTATACTAACTCAGTAACTGACAAAGTATTTAAGTGGCCAAGAACAATTTATAATATGAAACGGTTGCGAATATAATGAGAAAATATGCATTAGACTACTTAACCGTGAAATAATTAACCGTGATAAATGAATTTCACCTATTATCGACCACACTTGTAGCCATTTACCCAAGTTAAATACCAAACATCTAAATAAATTTACGAACCTCGCAGAACAGCCCAGCCAAAAATATTAGAAGTTCTTCCTTCAAGTTTCACGTGTTAAAGAATGAGAAAATAGCAAAAATCGGTATTTATAGCCTCGAAATGTCCAATAACAAAGCCATTAACACGTGGGTCATATTTGGCCATAATGTCAAATAACCATCATTCACTTAACGTTTGGCCATGATATCAAAACTTTACACAGCCACCTATGCAAATAGTCCCCTACTGTAAACTGAGACATCAAACTGAATCCAATGCTGAAATTTCCATTCAAATCGGTCAACCATAACGAAAGTTATCTTACTTTTAAGTTAAAATTTTAAAGGTGAATCCATTATGCATACAGCCGCCGGTGCAACTAGCCTGTGATTACTTAATGTTAAAACTTGATATAAAACTGAATCTAACAGTGAACTTTTCATGCAAATCGGTCAACTATAGCGAAAGTTATCTCATTTTTTCACTTTTTACAACATTAATATGGCGGTATGTCATATAATGCATACAACCACCTGCGCAAATAGCCTGTGATTACTTAATGTTAAAACTAGATACAAAACTGAATCAAACAGTGAAATTTTCATATAAATCGATCAAGCATAACGAAAGTTATCACACTTTTCCACTTTTTACAAAGTTAAAATGGCGGCATGTTACAAATATGCATACAGCCACATGCGCAAATAGCCTGCGACTACTTAATGTTAAAACTAGATATAAAACTGAATCAAACACTGGAATTGTCATTCAAATCAACCAAGTATACCGAAAGTTATCACAGTTATCAAACTTTCCCAATTTTTGCAAAGTTAAAATGGCGGCATGTTACAAATATGCATACAGCCACCTGTGCAAATAGCCTGTGACTACTTTATAACAAAAACTTTACATAAAACTGAATCAAACACTGAAATTTCTATTCAAATCAGTCAACTATTTGTTATCTCAATTTTTCAGTTTTTACAAAGTTAAAATGGCGGCATGTTGCAAATATGCATACAACCACATGCGCAAATAGTCTGTCATCACTTTATAACAAAACTTAACATAAGAATGAATCAAACAGTGAATTTTCATGCAAATAGACCAAGTATAACGAAAGTTACACACTCTTTCAGTTAGCCATATCACGATCTTAAGGGGGGGGGGGTCGGCAGATAGTATGTCCTAGGGCGGGGGGGGGGGGAGAAGGTCCTCACTTTTTTTTCACCATGGTTACACCACCTATTATGACGTCACAACTATTATGACGTCATAATGGGTTCCACACATAGTATGGTCCAGGGTTAGGATTAGGTCGCCTAGGGTAGGGGAGGGGGAGGTCAGACTATGACGTCACTTCCTGTGCTGGAACCAATGTTTCTACACTACTTCTACACTACTCATGCACCTCTTAAAACTGCCAAATTGTATTCTATAGATTTGCTACCAAGCGACAACGCGGCAATAACCAGGTGACGATGTGAGCCCCGACATCTGGAGGGGTGCGGAGGGCAGTCACGTACCAACTGGTTGCCATGCTTGTCTATGACATTTTAAAACGAACTCAGAACTCAGTGCTCATTTTGAAATAATACCCCATTTTAAGTGCTGCCCCTCCCCTCCTCCGGGCCTTGACCTGTCAAATGCCATCTTGTGAGTAGTTATCAATCATAGCTTTACTCCACACGAATGAACTTGGCTTTTGTGAAACATCAATGGTAAATTTGGTGAATTATGTGACCTAAAAATATACACAAAAAACAACCTCTGGAACAGTATTCAAAATCCGTTTTGCTAATAATGAATTAAGTGCATAACAATGATCGGTTTGGTCTATCGCGGATATGGTTTTCTGCCAGGCACACGTTTTCTTTGACAAGTCTGGAGGCAATAACCCCATAACTGCCCCCCCCCTACCGCCTCTGCACCCCATTCCCACAGCTCTCCTCATGTGAACACCCATCGACGTATGTATTGAAAGGAGGTAGTTGGTGAAGTTGGTAAACCATAATAATTTTGTGTGCTCGCGGTAATTTACTCCGCCCTGTTTTCTACGAAAAAAATTCAACTTGCACACTTCCAAATGCAAGTACATGTGCACTTTTCGTTCTATGATTGCAGTTACGTGAATACATAATTTTATGGGTTTGCTTACAATAAAATTAGACACTGTGCTTAGAGGTAACATTTACAGGAGTGTCCGCGTTTGGTTAAACAGGGATATTTTGCAAATCTGGCACTGGTGCTGAGTCCTTTCGAAAAGTTGAAGCTATGCAGTGCAACAAGTTTAAACGTGAGTGCCCCCAAAACCCCTCCCGCGTTGGATTATGAGTACAGAATTTATAACCAGAAAGTTCTTAAACATAAACCAGAAACTAGACCGAATTCTGCTCAACAAAGAAATGACGCACTTGCAGAAACCGCAAAAGGAAATTGGTGTATTATATTATGACCGAGAAGGTCAGGGTCACGCAGGTATCCCATCTTTGCGTGGTTTTGAACAAAGGGTGGGAAATAATCCCAAAATCTCTCAAAATCGTTATGGTGATAATGATCAATTTCCGGTTTTTCACCATAACTGAGATAGCACTTATGTAACGTCGATTAGGCCCAGTGGGTCGAAAATAAGCCCAAAATATCTTTTATACTTACCGTTTCCAAAATAATAATCATATTCTGGTTTTTAGCTTTGACCGTGACCGAGAAGGTCAAGGTCATCGATGTACCTCTTACGTGACGTCGTTTATACCTCAAAACTCGGAAATGAACTGAAAATATATACTAGTTCAAGATGATATTCAAATTCCGTTTTTACCTTGATCGACTACACCGTGACCGAGAAGTTCAAGGTCATCGATGTACCCCTTATATGAAATACTCGAAAATGAGCCGAAATCTCTTACTGCTTTCGAACTTATGGTCAACTTCCGTTTTTTACCTTCGCCGTGTCCGAAAAGGTAAAGGTAACCGAAAACCTTCTTACGGAACATTGTTTGGCCCAAAGGTTCGAAAATAAGCATACTTCTCTTAGCGATTTGAGATTACCGTTTTTGACCTTGACTGTGACTTAGAAGACTAAGACAATCCGCGCATCTCTTGTGTAGCGTTGATTAGGCCTAAATGGTGGGAAATTGCTGAAATCGCTCTAATCGTTTTCGGTTTTTGACTCTGACAGCGAATGTCAAACTAACCGATTAACCTCGTCTATGACGTCGTTTAACATGAATGGACTGAAATTGAGCTCAAAATCTCTTAGCGTTTTTGCGATAATGGCCAACTTCTGGTTTTTGACAGCGACCGAGAAAATCAACACGATCGTGTTACCCGTTTTATAATGTCGTTTGGGCCAAAGGGGTGAAAATGACCTCTAATCTCTATGTATCTTACTGTTTTCTAGACATTGCACCTTGATCGTGACCGAGCAGGTCAATGGTCCTCCTATGTAATGTTGTTTGTACCCAAAGGTAGGAACATGAGCTCAAAATCCCTCTTTTTCTTACCGTTTTCGAGATGATGATTAACTTCGATTTTTCCATGACCGTAAACGAGAATGTCTCTGAGGTACGTCTTATGTAAAGTTGTGTAGGCCCAAATGATCGAATATAATCTCAGAATCGCTTTATCTCTAACCGTTTATAAGATACAGGCCTTTTATGTAAAGTTGTTTGGACCCAAAGGAAACATTACTCCGTGTCTAACGATTTTCGAGATTAGTTGTCCTATGGTTAACGGTACACGAGGTCACGCTGTCTTTGAACTTGACCCTCAAGGTCAAGATTTAGGATATAGGATTTCACTCTACTGAATATCTCGATGTGTTTACACTAGGATTTGAGCGCTTTTCTATTCATTTTTTGTGATGCTTGGGCTTTCTGATCAAAGTCCAAAATATTTGCGATTTCACCGAGACCTTATGATTGCCTATAACTGCACCAAATATGGAGTACCGCTGACTAAAAGGTTAGTCTGGAAACAATTTTGTAGAAAAATAACTTTTGACCTTGACCTTGATAGCTAAGGTAAAAGAATGCTGATTGAACAGGCTCTTGTCATCCTGTACACAAGTACAAAGTTCGTCTTCCTCCATCAAAACTGTAGGAGGATTTTCTGATAAGCTATCCAACGAGAAAAGAGAAGAAAAATGAAAAAAAAAACCAAACATCCAAAATATCTACAAAATTATTCTCAGTAGCAAACGCTCAGTTGCAAATGAGGTTTGTAAGTTTAAAATATAAAAGGCAATATCATAAAATGAATCAATCCCCCACGCTAAGGAGTAAGTATGCTCTCTTTCTATCCCCCACCTCCTCTCCCCCAAACCTCCACTGACATACAAGTTGGTTGCTTGTAACTGTGTACAGGAGAACTCGTCGGTGTGGCTGTTACCAACAAAAAAAGAACCCTTTAGGAAAGCAGTTATCATTTTACCGAAAGTCACCCTTTCTAAGCGTACTGTTTACAGTATGTCTTGAGAAGAAAGCACTGAGTCATTGTGACATTGTGTATTAAGTCTGATATTTGGATTTAGGGTATTGGATATTTCTTAACACAAGAGCTTATAACAGCGAGGCGCATTCTTATTGGGATATTGTTTACTTCAGGATAAATAATTTGTTGGTTTCTGCCGTGCAATCCCTATTAATGCCCTATTAATCATATTACAGGAATGAGGTCACCAATTGCAGAGAAAAGTTTTCAAGGTCTGGGCCTAGGCATTTTATCAGCTGATTTAAAACGAGGCAAATAAACAAGCACTGGTAATTTTCATGCAGGAATGGTTCATCTCAAATTTAATCGAAATGATTTCAAATTCTTCAACACCTTCTTGAGCATATCTGAGAAAGACCACTCTTGAACAATTTGGCGAACCGACAAAATTTGGTTGAAGGGCGAGAATAACATGTTTCCAGAAGCACTTTTTAAAATACTTCTTCTCCAACAATTCCTGATTGCATTGGGTTTGATCTTGGGTAAATAGCGAAAGTTTTAATTTTGGTAGCAATTTTCAAAATGGTCGATCAGCTGAAATATTCGCAAAATTGCCCTTTTCAGCGAGGTTTAGAGTTATTTTGCAAAATGATTTGTCTGCAGTTTTCTTTTAATTGCGAATAAATTTTCAAAGGAATGTCCTTAGGCATTCTTTCTCCCTAAATTAGTTTTCTTGATAATTGGCTTTTTGCCAGCATTTAAAAATTTTTGGGGTGAAATTTTTTAACGCGGTCCACAGTTTGGCAAGATTGATTTCAAATTTTCAGGGCCCTTCTGAACACTACTGCTTAAGGGACCAACTAATATAGGGCAAATCGTCGCGTTTTTTTTAAAAAAAAGAGAAACCATTCTTAGTGTTTTTAGCACAGTATCATCATTTGCCTTACGAGTAATCGCCTTGAAGAAATAGTTTTGGCTGCCCAACAGGCCTTTGATAAATGATTAACTTAATCTCGGCTAGTCACAATGTCCCTGGAGATCTTTTTTTACCTGAATCCGATACAGCACTAGGCATACTGTTGACATCATTTCTTGTTTTTGAAATCGCAAGGCCACGGTAGCACTGAGTATGAGCCCTGATTTTTGCCCTTGAGGTTTTTGTATATATCTTAGTATAAGAGTCTTATAGCAGTAGGAATGCCTGATTAACGGCAATATCGTATCCTTGGTATGCGACGCCTACGTCTTGATCAGAAAATTGTGGGTAGATTTTGTGGGTAAATATACCAGAGGAATGGTGCCAAAGATTCAACCCACGCGAAATAGCTAGCTTATTTGAAACGAGACACAAACACAGCAACTATTGCTTTGATACGCATAAACCACAGTCAGAGTGGGAGGTGTTGTTTGACATCGGGGGAGGGGAGGGGGTGGAAATCAAGTAACAAAGAAATTCAAACTCTTAAATTGGCCTTCTTTCGTGTTAAATGCGAACAATTTCAGTTCAGCAAATTATATAATGCTTACGAATGTTAACACTAATTTACTGTTTATATTATCAATGGTTGTGATCCAAAATCTTAATTTATTTTTGTTTCATTTTAACGGCATACGTAACCGTAACAGCGTCTTGTTGTTGTTGGGGTTTCCTCATGCACCAACAGGTTACCGTGCGTGTCTGTGACTGTATAAAATTACCTCGAAACGTGAGCTGGTAACTTGGAAAGAGTACTCCCCCCCATTTTAACCAAACGCGGAGTAAAATTCCGAGAGGACTCTTTTAATGCCTGTGATACTTAAGATACTTGATTTACTAGATCTCGCCAAGTCGCAATGTCCCTGGATATTCTTTTTACCTAAATTTAACCCAGCGATAAATATAGTGTTGGCAGCATTTCTTGTTTTTGAAATCGCTAGGCCACGGTAGCACTGACTATGAGCCCTGATTTTTGCCCTTGAGGCTTTTGTATATCTCTTATAATAAGAGTTATAACAATACGAATGCCTGATTAACGGCAGTATAGATCCTTTGAGTACACCGCCTACGTTTTGATCAGAAAATGGTGAAGAATGTAAGGATAAATATGGCAGAGAAAAGTTGCCAATGATTCAATCCACGCGAAATGAACAACTCATTTGATACGAGTCACAAACACAGTAAACGTTGTTACTTCGATAGCCATACACCATAGGGACAGTGGAGGTACTGCTTGACGTCATGAGGCTTAAGTAATAAAGAAATTTCTGTATAAAGTTTTAGTTGGAGTTCCTCTGTGATAAGTGTGAACACTGTAAGTTCATCAAATTATTCTTTCTGGCAAACCAAAAGTATTATTGCTAAAACATGTTTTGAACATTTTTATAATAAAAGTAGCTCTCAAATTTGATATTAGTTTGCACTGATATCTCATAGAAAAAAACTAAGATTAATGTATGTTTGAATAAAAAAACTGGTTAAGAAAATATTAACATTAATTGTTAAAGCGTTACTGAGTTACCTTCAAAGTGTAGAGAATTGGCACGATGCGATCCCTCTTTGTTTTTCTTTTGTTTGTTTATTAGAAGAATTAATGCG
The DNA here is from genome assembly GCA_949752745.1 of Protula sp. h YS-2021. Taxonomy (NCBI): domain Eukaryota; kingdom Metazoa; phylum Annelida; class Polychaeta; order Sabellida; family Serpulidae; genus Protula; species Protula sp. h YS-2021. The sequence goes on from OX457028.1 coordinate 83,821,532, forward strand.
AGGCGGTTGGGAGTTTCAGTTTTTAGCAGAGACAAACTTCATATTGACATTTGCTTTTTTATATTCAGTTTTCTATGTCTTGTCTTTTATATCTTGTCCTTTATATCTAGTTTTCTATATCTTCTTACCTGTATCTAATTTTCTACATCTGATTGTATATATGTAGTATTCTATATCTAGTTGTCAATATCTAGCTTTCTATACCTGGTTGTCTGTATCTGGTTTTCCATATTTGGTTTTCTTTATCTGGTTGTCTGTATCCGGTTTTCCATATTTGGTTTTCTTTATCTGGTTGTCTGTGTCTGGTTTTCCATATTTGGTTTTCTATGTCTTGTTTTCTATATCTGGTTGTCTGTATCTAGTTTTCCATTTCTTATTTTCTATATCTGGTTGTCTGTACCGGGTTTTCTTTATCCTGTTTTTCATAGCTAGTTTTCCATAACTAGTTTTCTATTTCCAGTTTTCTTTTAGTTTTTGATACCTAGCTGATCCTCCTTTACTTCAGTTACTGTGCACTTGTTACGCTGAGATGCTGAACAAGGTTTAAGCATTTTGGCACACACGAATTAGCTCTACATGGTGTGCATAGAGCTGAATTTGATTGCTTCAGGTCTGTTACCTCATTGAATTAAAACAGTACGTTGTCTACATGCATATCATGTTGTGGCATATTTTTCTTGTACTTTTTTCCGGCTATGAAAAGGACCGCAACAGCGCAGTCGAACTACATATTATCCACTCTGTACAAACGTACCAAGTCTGTTGGCTGCAAAAGGAGAGTTTGTGAATAAACTTTAAATTAATACTCAATAAGAAACTTATATATTGACTTAGGAGACACAGACACTTCATTACAACTGCGCAAAACAATGACAACAAAGTCATTCCGGTGTTTATGAAGGGATGTTTAAGCCTTAAACTGAACTGTGAATACGGACCAAACATTTTGAGACTTGAACTGTGACTACTGCACAAACTTATTAAGACGTAAACCTTGAATACGGCACAAACATATTGAGGTTTGAACTGTGACTACAGCACAAACTTATTAAAACTTAACTGTGACTATGGCACAAACTTATTGAGACTTGAACTGTGACTACAGCACAAACTTATTAAGACTTAACTGTGACTACGGCACAGACTTATTGAGTCGTGAACTGTGACTGCGGCACAAACTTATTAAAACTTGAACTGTGAATACAGTCCATATCTAAGGCGTTTATGGAATTACGTCAAAAAGCAAAATAATGCACCTTTTCAGGTATGAGACTTTTGAGAGCTTTTCGTTTTTTTTGTTTCTGATATTTTTTTGGTTTTTTTATTGTTAAGCGATAAATTGGGGGTTTTGCGTGAATGACTCGTCTAACGTCTAAAGGTACATGGGGAAATGATCTAGTTTATTATAGGGGCTCAAGAAACATTTAAAATGTTGTTGAAAAGCGTTAATTAAAACTAGAAATGCACTTTTTCTGTGTTAAAACCCGCCATTGCAATTGAGTTCACTACGACATTTCTATTCAAACAGGTCTTTTCTGTACATGACATCTTCTAATCCCCACCTCAATCACAAGTCTCGATCTCGATCTGTGGCCATTTCATTCGCTTTGAGGGCTTGTCCGATCCAGGGATTCTTGCGTATCTTGAACGTGGACTAATATCAAATGTGCCAAGAACATAATTCATGTGCCAAGGATATACCTCATGTGGCAAGGACACGTTCTAGACACATTTGATATATTCTTGCTTGACTGATGTTATGAAGATACAAGCATTATATGTGGATGAGAACAGCTAACAAAAACAAAAACTATCCAAGGTCTTGTGCTTTTAAGACTACAGTGGAATCTCGCCAATAAAACAAATAGTTAGTTTGAACTTAACTTATTCCCTTTTCAAATGCCTTATCAATGGGAATTTCATAAATAAGGAAACCTCAAAAAGTGGTTTACATGGTGCACATTTGCAAAGTTCGAATCCTGGGTATTTCTCTAGAAACGGCAATAGCAAACACAGAGGTTAAAAATGAGATGTAAATAAAATCAATATGGTTTTTTATGGTATTATAATGTGTGTATTGCATTTGCAGGCAAACTATTTTCAAATATTTCTCTAATGAAACGAATTTGAACATGTTTGTAACGCTAAATGTGTAACATGTCTTCTGCTGAGCACAGAAGGATTAATGCATACAAAGTATTTGCGTGGCAGTAATACGTGTTTACCAGTCATACCTTTATTAACAAACAGTGACCTTGTACTGATTAAAACATGAATAGTGCAATGGTTGGTGCAAAACATGTTTGAATTATTCGAACCAATACTTCATACAATATTAGACATGGCATTTGTTTAGTTACAACGGTTTCTTATAATACATTGGCAAGTGATTGACAGTTCTCGAGCAAATGGACAATATTTCGTCAGGAGCATACCCTGTATGAAGAATGGGGTGTCAGAGAGGAGGGGAGAGTTTGGGTCATTATCAGTTGCCATGCTAGTTAGGGTGGTAAAAGCAGAAACAGAACTGCCATTCAGTGAACACAAAAATTCATGTGGCTATTGAATCCCTCATATCTTTTACCACTTTAACGTTTCTTTTTAAAAAGTACCAAGCCCCAAGACAAGACAGTAGCTTTGCTATAAGCACCCTCTATCAAAATGGAAATTTCTCGCTAAACATTTATGTGCAAAAGAATATCTCTGTGCAACAATAGTCTCACGCAATGGAACCGTGTGCAAAACAGAGACCTCAAGTAATGCAGCAAAATTTCCTGTAAATTGCTATCAAGCTCCGAAACTTCAAAGCTCACACCCTTTGTACACAAACACTGTAAATCAGACGTCCTGCACATGGGTCTTTGCGTACAATATCCACTCGACAACGTCTCAACACGTGCAATATGGGACGGTATTCCATTTCAAAATTGCACTTTTCTGGATTATTTCGGTAGTCCTGTGCAAAACGACCAACGTATGGCAGGAGACATGCCGCACCCCTACACCGTAAGCAAAAGTCAATCCAGTGCGCAAAACGACCCGCCTGTCAAGTCTCAGCCGTACTCAAAACCTCTACCCCTCCTACCGTAAGGCGGTAGCCATGTGCAAAACGACCCGGTAAGGAGGTAGCCGAACGCGAAAGGAGACATCTGTAAGGTGATAACCTTTCGCATAAAACTGTTAGTAAACGATAGACCTTAGCCCCTGAAATGACTTCTTTTTTTCTGTTAGCAACAATGTCTCTCAAGTTTCGAACTGTGCACAACCTTGGATTGCATTATTAAGTACTGAAAGACAGGGTTATAATCTTAGCCAAACAGTTAATTTAAAACGCACAGCACCCATTGTTAATTTATAGTAGTGACACAAAAAAGTGAAGAACAAAGGCAACTAACAATAAATGCTATTTTCCCGGAATCTAAAGTGGATCGGCGAGAGTATAAAGATCACCATACACAACAGACCGAAATGCCGTAGAGGATGGCTGATGGACAATTACGCACCGCGTAGTGGCTAGCTGTTAGACAGCAAGGCACAGGCGTAGAGACTAGATGATGTGCAACAACGGACAGACATAGAGATTGGCTGATGAGAAACAACGCACTGCCGTAGAGGTTGTCTGATGGACAACAATGCATCGCCGTAGAGGCTGGCTGACGGACAACAACGCACCGCGTAGAAGGTGGCTGTTGGACAAGAAGGCTCAGCCGCGGAGACTAGCTAATGGGCAACAAGGTACCGCCGTAGAGGTTGGTTTCTAGACAACAGCGCAAGGCCGTAGAGGCTTGCTGATAGACAACAGCATTGTGTAAACAAACATTTTACAGGAGAGTTTCTGTGCTTTATACTGTCTGAAACGACACTCAGTGTAACCTCCGTCACATATTCCGTCTGAAAGGAGGCAGCTAACTGTGAAAAGATCCATCTGTAAGGTAGTAGTGGAGCGCAAAAACAATCCCTTCTTAACATGGCTCACAAAGAATCCCTTAATAGTTCTAACGAATAACAATAATACGGATTAAAAGTTTCCTCAAAGTAAATGCAAGAAATGTAACGGGTTTACCGCCTATGTGTCAGTAAAGCTGCACCAAATTACAATGTGTGTCCTGCGAAAATAGGATTGATGTGATTGAAATTTAAGGTCAGTGATTAGATCGCGAAGTTACCCTTTATGTAGCTTCGTATTGAGGCTGAGGTTTAACAACACAGAAGAATCGTTCTAAAATTTTTCGGGATACAGTGATAACGCTACATATGATATGAATAGAAAAAGAATTGAAACAATGAAGTCAACAACTCCAATGCTCTTTCCTCCATCCACTCTCGAGTAAATTAAATCATATCTTTGTTACTATGCATTATATGCCTAACAATCGTAGAAAATAGAAAAAGCCTGTTTTAAGGAGAAAAAACTATGTGTTTACTCTAAGAAAGGAACACTGAAATAGTTGGATCACCATGCACTTGTGTATTGCATGTGTGGGGGATTATGCTTGTGTACCAGTCATACCTCTCCTCAACAGCAGTGACCTTGTGCTCATTGAAACCTAAATAGTATATGATTATTTGCGAATCTGTCGTACAATACAAATCAATCAGTACCACGGCCTTCTGGAGATTGCTGTGGTCAGGAACACATCCTGGCGAGAGGACTAGGAGGGAGGAAGGGGAGAGGTATGGCAAGGCAGTTTGGGGCCTAATTGTTATTCACTCATATCCATCAAGATAATGAGAGCAAAAAATGAATTAGTGAGAACATGCAGCTGTTATGATCCTTGCTCTGTAAAAGATGACTTATTTTCCATAAGTAATTTATTTAAAATCTAATGATCAATGTTAGAAAGTACAAAAAGGGAAAAAGATGCTCAGTAAAACAAGAGCCCTTTGGAAAAAGAGTTGCGATCGATGCCAAGCGCACACAGAAAAGGTTTATCTGGCAGGCGGTTATCTTGACAAGACTCAAACTCCAACCCTTTTAGGTGAGGAGGTCCCATTTGTTGAGTCCTTATTTAGGCCAGTAGGCCTCAATGTTGAATCCTCATTTAGGCGGGTAAGGTCGCATTCGTTGAGTACTTATTTAGGCTGATAAGACCTCATTCTTTCAGTTCCTATTTAGTCGAGTAGGTCTCAAAGTTGAGTACTTATTTAGACGAATAGGCCCGATTCATTGAGTCCTTATTTAGACGGCTAAGACCTCATTTGATGAGTTCTTATTCCCTTAATTAACACTTTGTAAATATACTGTTGACAGTAAGTCTTGCTATAGAAATTTAAAAGAGTAACCTGATAGTGTGTAAATAGTCCCTAGTGTGTAAATAGAGTTTCAAGTATCTGTAAGCATAATTCCATAAAGCAACTAAGTGTAATATAGCGTATTAGCTGTGGCTAGATGTGTGAAGGACAGTCCTTTGATAGTGCCTAACAATACTGTATTAAGGTCAATAAGCCCAATCCCACTTTGGGTGTTTCGAACGAAATGCCTAAGAATTTTGAATTTCGACGGCGAGGGAACCGGGTAAAAAAGAAATGATAGAAAATTATAGGCGAAATATCGCAAAAACAGCTTATACTCAGTACATAACAGAAATTGAAACTTAAAACTATGTGTTATAACCTTTAATACATTTTTAAAATAGCATACGGGTTGTTAAAAGCCCGACTGATCTTTGGTGCAAGAAACGCAGAATTTTTGCGCATTTTTATTGGGAACGCCCAAAGTGTGATTTGGCTTATATAAGAATCTTAGCATTGAAAGCACTTGCAGTGATCAAAGAGCAGGGTTAAGTTTGTGACTCAGTATGCTACATAAATTCTGCAGTCTGTTTGTATTTGACAAGCAAAAATACACAAACAACAATCGCTATAATGATATGATATACATTGTGGAATTTACGAACTGTTGTAATAGAAATATTATTTTCTAGATTTTTCTAAAACAAATCAAAATAAAGGAACACCACAACAAAATTCTTTAAAGGAATTGCTCGCTACATTTTCAAACTTCGACAACAGAAATAACTATTTTTTATTTCACTGACTTCTATGTATGTTTTAAAAACAAATAATTATTCAATCTAGTTTCTGAAAATTATTATACTGAATTATTATTTATTTGTGGTTTTGGGTAACATATTTGATATAATTATTTTGGCGTTAGTTTTCTTGTGTTATTGTGTATTGTATTTATTTAAAAACGGTATGTGTAATTCTCGACTTCTAATTGGCTATTTACAGATTAATACTTAGTACTAAATACCTAATAGCGTGCAGTCGAAACGAGTTGCAGAAAGTACAGTAGACATGTCTGATCCAGAGGAACTTTCAAACAGTGAATCGGAAGAAGATGAAGAAACCAGGTCTGTTATGCTATTTTTGTTACGTTTCGTGTATTTTAATCACTTTAAATATTTATCTTATCGGTTGCTGCAGTTAACAGATATTGATTTATATGAAGTCAACATGAACTAGTATCAAGAAACAAGAAAATGTTGACATTTAGGTTATTCTGTTCGTAAGCAGTCAATGGTATCCTAATATGAAGTAAAATAAGGTGAATTTATGCTTTATATTATGATTTGATCGACGCTTTAATTGGCAGTAACTGAGGATTTTTTATTAAAATATCTTTTTTGATTAATAGATATAAATCACCATTTGTTCTATAAGCATTGGTAATTAGAAATTATATAAAGGGGGAACTAGGTCTAGGAAAACGCATGTAATATTATTGAGAGAGTCTGGAGGGGGTCGTGTAATACCAGCAATAGTCTGGCTCTTGTCTCACTCATATAACTCATTCTCCCGGCGTCCATGCAACATCAAAGTCAATAGAATTAATCTAACGCCAGTTCAAAGACGTACTTTCTACTCCTCAAACTATCAAACATCGGCGATAATCCGTCGTCAGTTTCTGATATTATACGGAATATTAAGCCGTCTAACATGACATTCTATTTCAAAGTTAATTGCCAGCTAAACACTAAAAGGCAATGGTTTCAAAAATTAAATGTATTTTTTTTGCGGTTACTTGTTATTATTAGGAAAAAGAAGAAAGAAGATAAGAGATTAAACATTCTGAAAGGGAAAGGAAAAAGAACATACCATGTGACCTATCCAGCTGCCTTTGATAAAAACGAAATTCGAAACTGTGCGAAAGAACTAACACAGGTAATTGAAACAACAAATAAAACCTTGTATTCAAAAGTTACATGAAAAATGAGGTCAAACTGTTCAATTCTAATATGTTCAATATATTTAGGCACTGTAATGCTGGCAGCCATGTATAATGTATTCTGCCTTTAACTGTGATAAGAAATACACGGCAAGTCGCCTTTAGAAGAAAAGAAGAAAATAAGACATTGTCTGTTTCGAAGTCCCGTATACTCAATTCAAAATCCAAAACTAGAGCCGTATTTTGCTAGCGAAATGTTAAAAACTTGACAAAAATTAAAACACAAAAATACTTCCCTCGATGGGTTATTTCTTGAATAATATAAGTATTTTACAACATGCATACAGTGTGTTATACAACTATGTACAGAGCTTATGGCACAGCATGTATGCGGCTTATAATATTCTAAAAAATCGGACCACTGTCAAAAAAACTACATAGGTTCATAAATTAATATCAGCTAAATATATTAGCAAACAACACGGCTTCAATACGTCTTATAAGGCGAGTAGTGTTTGCTTTTTGTTGACTTAAGATTTGAGTGACTGATCAGGCATACGCTGTTATCCGTTTACGCAGTGAGAGCTCGCACAAAGCTGTGCTTATGTTAAATGCTCTGCATTTATTTGCAAAAATACACTCCTTTCACATGGTGTTTTAACAAAGAAAACGAAATCGAAGAGGAAAATAAAATGTGACATGCACACGTTCAGATCAAGCTCTTCATAAGTCCCAAGTTTCATGATCCTGGGGCCCATGGTGTCAGAGAAGCAGAAGAAGACACAAAAAATGGGAAAAAGTGTCAAGAAGAAAAAAAGGACGAACGGCTGCTCGCACAAATTCATATAACCCTTGCAAGCTAACCGCTTGTCAAGTGTTAATTATTTCTGTCGTTCTCTTACACTCACAGGGTCTGTCATTTTATCAGCAAAAACGCAAGCTCCTAACTAATAAAATTCGTCAGCTAATGGTGATGCTCGATAGCTATAACCGAGATGCTGTCATCGATTATTTTTCCTTGCTGATAATTGTGGAATAGCCATGTATTAAATAAAATGATATTAAATTAAGTCTTAATTGGTCCATCAAAGCACCACGTTTTCCTAGAAATTCATTACTTTAATTGATACACAAGTTAATCTGACGAAAAACTCCATATGTTTTTTTCGATAAAATCATTGACAAGAGTGTTCATGAAACTGAAAGAAAATCCTACCGTGGACAATGTTAACCTCAAGAAAATGCCCTGTCCCTTTGTCGAAAAAATCATTGACAAATTTGTTCATAAGAATGGAAAAATTCCTTCCATGGATCGAAGGAGAACAGTAATTAATGTCATATAAATTACCTGAAAGCTGGCAGAGAACGAGCATGACGTCTGGTTTTGTACTTCAAATTAAATTAGAACAGAAGAAGTGATTTTTATCACACATGCTTAAATAACTGCAAGTATGGTATAATCTGGTATTTTATTAAAATAGGATTTGGCGGAAGATTCAAAGAAGAAAATCAAGAACGAAGTGAGATTTATCCTGAGAACATTCAAGCAACGATATTGCTCATGCTTCTGTCTCGGTGATAACCCGTAAGGCTTTATTAATTTGCATTTATCTTTTTACATTTTCGTATTTATACATTAATTTGTTTAGAATTTTCACATTGTAGAAATATTTTGCATAGAAAGCAAAAAAGCACTATATATTTTGAACAGTGTGATCCCAGCAATAAAATAGGTTTAAAAATTTGAAAAATATTATCTCAGCATATGAAAAAAAGAAATATATGTAAATTTTGAAAGATTTAAAGCATTCAAAAGCAATCGCATTACCGATGAAACATGAATAACGATCAAACACGAATATCGATGAAACATGAATAACGATCAAAAAGTTTAAGAAAAAAATTATCCCAGCGTATGGTGAAAAGGTTTAAAGCATCCGAAAGTTACCTTATTACCGATAAAACATGAATAACGATCAAAACCACAAAATGTCCATCTTATTAATACTAATGCTTATGTGTGGTATTGCTATAGATTTGTGTGTCAGTGTGGCCTAAATAAGAACTACCATAGGAAGGAGGCAATAGAAAGTGGAAAAGCGCGGACTGCACATCTCACTGAGCAGAAACTTGCAGACGACCAGAGCCCAAGCCAACAATCTGAAAGTAACGAGACCGGGTCCATAGATGCAGAAACGGTAGAAAAACCCACAACAAAGAATCCGGATACTGAGTCAAAGAAATCCGTGACTGATGATCAACTCAGAATAGAAAGCGTAGAAGACGAGAGGGAAAGTGAAAACAAGACCGGAGATATTGAAAACACACCCAAAACGGAAGACACACCGAAAACGGAAAACACATCCAAAGCGGAAGACACACCGAAAACTGAAAATACAGCCAAATTAACACGGTCCGAAAGCTCAACAAAGGAAGTCCAGAAGTGGAATGCGGAAACGTGCACAAACACGGAACACCCTTGGTGCTTTGGAAATGTGAAGATGTCTTCATATTATTCAAAACTAAATTACGCTGGCACGGTAATTGAATTTAAGAATTTTAATTTATTTTGAAATCTTAATTCAATTTTAAAATTATTAATTTTAATTACATTTTACTAATTATTTACAGTCCAGATAAGAAGCTATCCCGCGAAGTTTTTCTAGGTAACAATTTTATAATATTCCATAATATTTTCTAATATTTTATAAACTTATAAAAACAGGCGTTTTATTTGTTGGGAACTGTAGCATACGACTTTTTTTCCTATGTCACCTTGGATTGACAAGCTGAGGTCATAAACATGTACAATCTGCTACTGCTATTTAGATATTTGTTTATTTTCATATATATTTACACTGTATCATTTCGTTCGTTTCCATGAGGTCAGTAAAGAAAGCTATTTTGTTCTTCAAAGACAACGGATAGCCGCCATCTGTGACTAATTTTGCTGCCATTTTTATTCGAAACGATTTGTAAAGGGTCAATCATTTTCACCTGCCATTAACCCTTTTTCCGTGGCTTTGGTAAATGCTGACATCTACTCAGTCCATTTCATAGTTAACATTTTTCAATTTTGACCAGAGCGCAAAAAGCGATGGATATTGCAATTACGTTAATTATATAAAAATGCCAGTTACGCCCTAATAAAGCAACTATGAATTTACTTGGAATCAAATGGAAGATATTATTTACACGTGCCAAAAAGTTGATGTAAAGGTCAACATTGCCTGCCCGTTAATAACTACCCGTTAACTTTTTTTGTTTTATTTCAGCGTAAGTTTCTTCGGATGGACGATCTAACAAAAGATCAAGGGGAAAACATTTATACTTTATTAAGAGATCACTGGGAGCTACCAGAACCAAATTTGGTCATGTCAGTCACCGGGGGAGATATACAAATGATGAAAGAAAACATGAAACTCAATGCAAGTTTCAAAAATGGTATCATAAAGACTGCAGTTACTATGGGTAGGTCTGAGAAGAAGGAATCTAAACTAGCCTTTATTATAAGCCAATTCACACTTTCGGGTTTTTTTCGGTGGAGGTGTTGTTTTGACTACAATTTTTGGGATAAATTATAAGGAAATGATAAGGAAAAAACATCAAATTCTATTTTTCTTTCAACTTGTACACTTTCATATTTATAAAGCCATTATATAATCTTTTGAAAACTATTTTGCATATTATTCAGTCCCTTTAATAGCCAATATGTGAATATGTTTCTGGCAAAATGGAATTTTGTTGATTTTTGTCAGTTTTTTCTATCATTCTTTTATATCCTTAACTGAATACAGCCGTAACGCAAAAATTTTCGGCAAAAGTCAAAGTGTGATTTGGCTTATTGTGTTTTAAATAATTTGCAAAGGTCTAACGTGTTATTCTGTTTTCCATAAACAACATTTATTGAAGTGTGAGGGGATCGATGACCGAAAGCAATAATCAACTAATTTGCTTCACAAAGACTACGGCAGATGAAGAATAACCCTTCACCATTTCCACACGTATCCGATCTCGAGTTTTTCGTCGTTTCACACCTTACAACTTACTTTTGCTCAATGTTTATCATATAGATTGCAGCAAGGTCGAAATCACGGGTGCGTTCTGAGAACGCCCTGGTTAAGCCTTTTATAAGGAAAGTATTGAAAAAGTTTGAAATCCTGTGCTAGGTTTTGCTGCTCCTTTTATCACTCAACAGTAATGTTGCCAAAAAGACAAAAATGCATAAATGTCGTATGCGAAATTAGTCGTATATTGTGTATTGTGTATTGGTTGAACCGTGTATTCCTTGCACCATTTTATCAAACAAAACTTTTCTCTAAGGTTTGTTAGAGGCTTCTGGTGAGAGGCATTGCTAGGAAGCAATTAGAAAATGGTACCCGTTGTGACGCAACATTCACAAATATTACCCGTTGTGATCAAACAACCATAAATATACTTCAGGACAGTAAAAACGCAACGCAATTTTTCGAATTAAAAGTGCTGTAAGTCCTCTGAGTACACGTTTTTTCTTGAACACTGGTTGTAACTGCCGCCATTGAAGAAAATGTCTTGCTCATTTGAAAAATTCGCCATACAAATTTGGACTTGAAGACATTTGAAATGTTTAGTAATGCGTGTGAATGCCTCGTGCATTTATCCGCCTGGGCATCGACGTGATGAGCCTGTTGATACGCCAATGTGGTACCCGATTCCATTCTTCGATCAGACCTCATGGCAGTGTTGCGTGCGTTTAAGGTCACGGCATACGAACGCGAATTCTTCGGTCGAGGATATCCCACAAGTGTTCGATGAGATTCATGTCGGACGAGTAAGGCGACCACTGTAGAATGTTGATGTTGTTGGCGTGTAACCTATCCTAACAAAAAGCGGCTACATGAGGACGAGCATTATCATGCATGAATATTGCACGAGGATTTTGATTGAAATAAGGCACAACTTCCTCTTCTAACTGCCACCTCCAAATCTGTTGATCTCGAGGACACACGCATGGTGATATCGTTTCCCTACCTGTCGGTATACACATTGCCGTGCATCATTGCGGAATAGCAGGAAACGTAACTCATCGCTAAACACAACGCGATGAGTTGTGACGTTGCCAAAGTCTGCCTGGTTTTGTGCCCACTCACCCCTTACACGCTGCCTACGGTTATCCAACACAGGTCCAACATAGGCGCGGTGTGGCCGAATGTTGCGCTCACGAAGACGTCGCAACACAGTTTTTTCGTTGATTCGTGGTTTGTGTCTACCCGCCGTGACAGCCGATGTAGCCAAAGCACTTTGAAATCGGTTGCAGATGTGAAGCAATCGAATTTTACGATCATGATGCGATGCACGGTCGATGCTCGCGGCTGGCCCGGTCTGGGGCGATCGCGCGTCCATCCGGTTTCCTCGTAAGGTCTAACGAGACCAAGAATTGTTGATCTGGCAACATCAAACTGTCTGGCTACCGCTGTATGCGAAGCACCACCCATCAACATCCCTATAGCCTGTAACTTCTCGTTTTCGGAAAGTCGCAGCATCGGAACTTCCTCGTTGAACAGTACTTTTTCAACGGCGTAGATTTTTTATCAATAGTGCACAGAAATATTTTTTTAAAGCAATAGCTTTCGTCAGTCAGATCACAGAGCCTCATATTTCATATACAACAATTAACTCAGAATTCACACATTGATACCGTCAGACAGAAATATGTAGCCAGGCACTGAAGCGTGACCTTAGCTTAATAAGCTGACTGCCTATTTACTTATTATAACTCAACAATTTAAAAAAATACATTTTTTTGTTGCGTTTTCCTTAAGTATAGTATCCGTTACGAATCAATCATAAATAGTACCAGAATTCGGACACGGGAAAATGAGAAACGGCTACCGCCAAATGAAAATGTTATAAGCATCAAATTTTTAGTCAGCTCTTATTGAAATACTAGTAAAATTGATAGAGCAGGATGAAAGAATCGTAGATTCAATACAAAGCAAAGCAATGTTTTCAAACAACAGAGCCATTTATGCTGGATCTCCTGAATTAAATTTGCAGAGCCTTGGATTATAACTGATGGATTGCATGAAGGCAGCACTATGGAAATCGGAGAAATATTTGGAGAAGATCTGAAAGAAAGCGAATGGTTTGGCGACCGAGAAAAGAGCAAAATTAATCTCATTGGAATTTCACCATGGGGTAGCATTCGCGACGAAACTCAATTTATGGCCCTTCATGTAAGTGTATTTTTTTCTGGGAGATTGAGTAAATTGTAAAGAAGTAATTACTAACACGATATAGTAAGCGGAATTACAATGTTGTATTTGTTTAAACTACGGTTCAAAATAGTGCTTTCAACATATTGTGACTCACTCATTTTTGACGTGAGCGCATAAGCAAGCCACAATTTAGTCATAGATAATATTCCTTTTTCTTTAAACATCCTAGCAAGCTATTAATATAAGACTTTTTTATATTATTTTAGATTGGATCAAATGAAACGTTTTACCGAACCGGTATTGGATATGGTGGAGATAAAACATATTATTTAGATCCTTTCCAGACAGCTTACATTTTTGCGGACAATGGAAAATATGACTCGTATGAGCACGAGCCATACATCAGAAAATCACTCGAGGATTCGTTTATTGGTTGAGTATAGTTTATGATATTTGCTTTCATACTTTTCTGTCATCAAATATGTTAATAAATGGATATACGAAATATGCAAAGTTGGAGCGAATATTCGGTGATTCGTTTTAGCCAGGTCATAAACCTAGACCTAAGCACAGCAAACATTCAATTTTCAAACAAGATCATAAAATGTGTAGGCGTGTAATTGAACAGCTATGTGCTGGGCTGTCCGCCTTGAATTGAACATGTCTCGAACTTAAAAATAACCCGTGGAGAAACATTTCTATTCGCCATACCCCATGTTAAAAAAAAACTCATCAAAGCGATGAGCGACGTTCTTGTGTGATAGTTTAATTGAAAGTGATCGTAGACACAATGTGTAACTTATTCCACGCGACTTGCATAGCTTCATAAGGCATGCTTAGAACTTATATTATAAGCAGTTATATGCAATCATTCAGTTCTGCAGATCGAAGTAAAAAAGTGATTGCAATCTATATTCATGACTGTAAACAAACGCTTAAGGTGTTGGAATAGTTGTATTTATCATTGTTGCCATTTCCACTCATAGGTGGTCGGCTGGTTGTGTTGGTTGTTGGAGGAGACAAGTTTACGCTGAAGAAAGTTGCGAACGCTTTAGAATCCCGTATTCCTATCGTCATAGTGAATGGTAGTGGCCCCATAGCAAGCATGCTGGCCGACACATATCGAGCATTGAAACAGGAAAAGTAAGCTTAAACGGAAGAATGAATGAAAAAATGTCGATTTTTGTCTCAGTTATTTGTCTTTGTTTTAATTTTTGGTCTTTGTATCGGTTCTTGGACCTTATTCCAGTGTTTGGTTCTTGTTTTAGCTTTCTGTTAAAAGATTGAATGTGAAACATAAGGTGGCGGTGCTGCCTCTTGTGACATCTATTTATACGTATTTTCTCTTTTTTACTTATTTATATTTATTTACTCTTTTTTTAGATATTTATGTGTATTTTCTCTTTTAGATATCACGTTAAGGACGAAAATGAGAAAGACAAAATTATAGAAAACTTGGTACCAAAACAGTTAGACCATTTCAAAGAGAAGAAAGATTTATTGGGTGACAAACCGGAAGAGCATCTCAAACTCATAATTGAAGAAATGAACCTAGTAAGCGCACTCACATAGAATTCAAGTACAACCACAGATCATGATTATTATACATTTTTGGCTTTTGAGTAACGAATTCGGAATTTTTATTTTGATTCATCATTTAACTGCCCTGTTAATAGTTTCAAAGGATCCTTTTAATCATTCACAGTTCCAACCATGTACATCTAAGCCTGGAGTTCGGAGTAAAATAATAATTGTCGTTGTTTTGAATATTTGGCTTTATAAAATACGTCTATGTAGGTTACAGTATTTGGGACAGCCGTGAATGAGGAAAGTGAATTAAATACTGCCATCTTATCAGCATTATGTGGAGCAGTTGATGACATCGTGGATGAGCTCATGTTGACATTAGTCATGAACAGAGTAGATGTAGCAAGGGAACGTCTTTATACTGCTTCCAGAGATGGAAGACTGGTATGTCTTTTTTCTAAAACACTTAATTGTTGCCAAGCAACAACAGCAATAAAGTCAGTAGTTTTGAAACTTATCACGCCGACATTAATGCATTAATTTTACTCTTGACCTCAGGCCAGGTCAGCAGGGGCAGAATACTTCCAACTTTATCATATGTGAACACATTTGTAGCAACGTCAAATGTTGATGTACCTTGTGTAAGTATTTATATGACTGACCTCTCAATCCCAATGAATGGTTATTCAAGAGCGCAGCTTAGATATTCACCTGTAGTAAGGCTGGGTCGTGTTAGCAGAATTCTGCAAAACACATAGACATATTTTGAATGTTTATGTTTAGCATTGTCTTAACGGTGAATCTTGTGTAACTTGTGAGCACTTCTCTGCCAAAGCCTATAGAACTATTGAAATGAAACAGATTTGCTGACAAAGTTCTAGCATCCTAAACTTTGTCCCCTTCAACATCGTAAGCGGATATTCATGTCTGAATACGATGTTATCAACATTTTTGAACTAGTGTTCGGAAAACGTGGTATAGGTATTTATATGAATGACCACATGAATGACATCAGGTGATCATCTGAGATGTTGATCGTTTCTTATCTAAAGTTCAGATGAGGGTTAGTTACGTCTTGGTTTTTCCTATGATGTGCAAATTCTACCCGTTTGTTCAAAATACAATGCGATGTCTAACTAATTTCGGAATTTCCAATAAATGGTAGAGTTTATTAAATTGCTGAATTCTATCAATTATCTTTATATATCTGTAAATGCTCCACATTCGGCACATTCTCATACGCAATTATATATTGTTTTCGTGCGTTCACATGTAATTAAAGTATGTCTATTAATTGAGAATTAATTCCGTTTAACACGTCATGAGCGTGCGTTCGCGTTCTTTGTCATTTTCATGTATTCCATAAGTATATGGCATGCGCTCATGCTGAATTCAGTAATCCCGCGTGTTTCTCGTTTTCGATACACCGTTTTCCTCGAGAGCGGCTTGCTTTTTATATTGCTGCATGGCAATACCTAACAAGACAGCTATTTAAACATGCCAGTTATATTTTTACATTCACCGGTTAAGATTTGTATCTTAGGTTTAGCAAAAATCTTGAGAAAACCTCAGATAAATGCGAAAAAATTACAAATTACTACTGTAAAATGAAACATGAACATGGTGTCATAGAGGCGACAACATTATTGCCTTACTGGAATAATTTTCAAATGATATTCGTAGCCCAACAAAGTATATGTGGAAAATAACACATGAATACAACCATGGGACAAGGCAATTAAAGGGGATGTCCCAATTATCTGTGACACTTAAGAGTATTTAAGTTATTTTTTCAGCTTCCTAACTATAAAGAAAATTATCAAAAGTCGGATTCTGATAATGATAATGAAAAGTACAAACCTTGAAGAAATGAAATTTGTTTTAATTGCTGAAATGAAATCTCTATTTAAACACTTTAGAAAACATATGACATTGATCATAATATCTTTTTTTAAGGACATTGAGGAAATTGAAAGGATGCTGTTTGCAGCTCTTCTCTGCAACAAGGCAGAATTTGTGCAAATGCTCTCAGACAAAAACATATCACCTGATTTTCAGTATAAACTATTTCTTTCCAAAGAGAGACTGATTAAACTCTACAAGGTTCTGGTAAGATAGACACAAAGTTAAAAGAAATTTTGCTTGCTTAAATCACAGACCGATATTTGCATTTTAATATTGTAAGAACAGTAGAATTTGGGATAACTGTAGAGTTAACTGTTATACTGCATTTCGTTAATTAATTTTGCACTTGAAATTTTACTCGTCAACATCAAAAGACCATTCTCTTATTAAGGTGGTTTCAAAGGATATATTTTGACTTTCTATTGCACTAAAACATTTTGTTTCAGTTCAATCCAAAAGAAGAAATAGAAGATATCAATGAACTCAATATTAATATGCAGTCTGTGAGAACTGAGGTATGTTCTATCTTAGGCACTCTTATCAATCGTCTTTTAGGAATGTATCAGCAAGTTTACCAAAACAACATGTTTTGTGAGTTGTGAACAGTGGGGGAGGGAGGGGAAGATTAAAAGCGTCACTGATTACGCAGTAGGGTTTTATTACTTGACTCTCGATGTGCTGTTGCTTTTCATAATGTTTAAAAATATATAAATATGAAAAGTGGTAAATAAATTAATTATGTACTTTTACAGAAATACTGCTTTCTCGATGAGAAATTATTTTAAATATTCTAAAAATATGTCATATTGTGCGAAGGCAATAGGATGCAATATCAATAAAATAATTCCAAAAAGAAGAATAAAACCAATTCAGGTTTTGAAAATGAAATATATTGACTTTAAATTTGAATAGCAAGAAATTAAATGGTCAATGATTACCGTGAAAACCAATTTTAGAGAATTTAGCGGATGAGATAACATAGATTCAAATTATGTAATTGTATCAAGTTGCTTAATGACTGGTAACCAACAGCTCAATCGTTCTAAATACGATTATTTTTTCTAAAGCAATCATGCATTTAAATTTCACAAGGTTAAACATAACGTTTTACACAGATCGATTTGAACTGATCAAGGAGTTAAAGGGTTCATGCTGTTCCATTGAAAATGTGCCTTGTAAACTCCGAAAGTAAGATATTGAGTGACAGCGCGCTGTTTTTTAATCTTTTTGAACATTAGATGTTTTTAATATTGTTTTTACCAATGGCAGCATGAATTCTCAAGGATGTCAGTGAAGAAGTTTATCACATAGAAGCGCTCAAAAAAATTCTGTCTTTGTGTTGTAGCTGACACATGATGCTACACTGGCTAAAGTTCTCTCAAGCTTAGCGAAGACAAGTTCATCTGGATCAGAGGTGAGTGTTATTCTCCAATCTTATTTATGTAACATAGTTATGCAGTAAGGAATATAGTAGAAACGTTTTATCCAGCGCGTAATGCGCCTACAATAACGTTCTTTCAATTGAGTCTGCTGATAGAAAAGTCACCAACGTTCCATTATTCAGAGTTTTGTTTTCCTCTGTGTTGCTATCAACCTTTCACTTATATACCTTGCTATCAACCTTTCTGTTTACGCTTACCGCCACCTGTTTTACATAATATTATTGCCATATTATCACCTGTTTTTATAATAACTACCTCATAATAGAAGACGCCAGATCAAAATCTGCTGCATCAAGTTGGGAGACTGCTGTACTCTTTGATGGGAGATAACTACAGGATTCTGTATCAAGAGAAGTATTACAGGCAACATGATCTGCGAGATAGACGTAAGTTATTTATCACAACAATCACTTCCTGTCAGTTATATAAAACTATCTCACGTCCTTTAAAGCCACGAATCGTGGCTTTGGGGCTTTAGGATGGGGACTATAAGTTTGTCCGTTTGACATTCCGTCAGTCTGCCCATCTGCCAACGACGGCTGTGTCCCATCTTATAATCCGTTTCTTTCCATATTTAGTAACTAGATAACCGACAATAGTATGTGCACATTAGTATTATTTTGACCTCAACCCAATTTTAAAGTGACAATGTCTGTAATCTTGGATAAGAAATTTTGGGTAGTGTGTTATCTATTAATTAAGCATTTAATATTTAAAATATAAAATATCTATACAATGCCGTTTTAACATTTATTGCTTATTTTTTATATCAAAATATAATTGAAGATATCAAGAAATCAATGTAGATCTCAATAAATTATATTTTGCTATCAATAATTGAATTTAGATGGCAAAAAATTATTTTTGAGATAAAAAAAATTAAATTTACAAACTTAAAGATTTAAAAAAATCTTAAAGGAAATATATATTTATATAAAATTTAACGAATCGTCAAATAAATTTTGGAAATGAAAACTTGAATTATTGAGATCAATAATAACAACACAATTTTTGATCTCAAGAATTGCTTCCTTTTTGTACAGTAAAAAAATTTAACAAAGATTCTGCATACAAGGGCCAGTCATTATTAATTTACAGATGTGTGCTTCTGAATTTTTTACTTTAAAAGATATATTGATATTTTGATATCAAAAGTCAATTTTTGAGATAAAAAAATCAGTTGCAGATTTCAAAATACAAACTAAAATAGTTCCATTCTGAAATAATGCTATCTGAAATAAATTCTTGATATCAATAAAAGGAAAATACATTATTGAGCTCAAAATGGATATTTTGCTCTCAAATATTTCATTTTTGCTCTCAAGAATTCAATTTTTGATCTCAAAAAATCAATTTTAGATATCATTAAATCATTTTTGATATCAATAAATATTTCTTGATATCTCTAAATATTTATTGATATCAAAAATTATTTGTTGAGATCAAAAATACATTTAGAGATATCAAAAATAAAATTACAGATAGCAAAAATTAATTCTTGATATCAAAATATGGATGTTTTGAGATCAAAAATTAATTCTTGATATCAAAAAATTAATTTTTGAGATCAAAAATTAATTTTTGATGTCACTTATTCCCTAATAAATATGAAAACGGCATTCCATAAATATCATTTTTACATGTGGTGTTATTTCACGAGCAAAACTTGTTGTCTTCGGGAAAGTATACTTTATGACATCACTTTTAGGCTGTTTTTATTCCGTAAGTTGTATCTTGAATCATTTACAAGAGCGCATGAGTAACAGAAGGCTATCTGAGATTAATTTCTTGGAATTATCTAGTGATATCATTTCTACCTAATGACAGCCGTTTGTTTGAAAATACTTTGATGTGCAGAATAATTATCTAACAAGGTTGAGAGGGAATCTTGTCCATATTTGTTACCATGCGTGTCCAGAAATTGATATAAGCTAATAACTTTGAGGCCAGATACGGTCTACGGGGAGTGCTAATTTCGTTTAAAAAGGGGGTAATCTTCATTCACATCTCAGTGTTTCTCAGAATGAGGGGTGGAGGAGTCTTTTGGGACTCAGTACGCGTTTGGTTATAATAAAAGGTGTAGTGCAGTGTGGCTGCAAGACGTGTTAAAGAAAAATTTAGTTCTAGTTAAAAAAATAACAGGCTATCTTCATCGGATATATGCAAATTTTATATGGTTGTAATTAGAAATGAAAACTCTTTACGAAAACGCTACATACACAAAACAGATTGTGATTTTTAAAAAAGTGATTTTAAACGGCAAAACCTAGTGAAGACTTGTATTTAATTTTAACCAATTTCCTTATATGGATAATATGCGTGAATAAGTTGTCAATTATTCTGTCAAATAATCGAACTCAAATGAACAATGTGCCTCGGTGCCACTGTTTTTAGCTATTCAAATAATGATTTATTCAGAATTGGAAGAGAGTCTAGGCCACGATCCTTGAATTTACCAGCTGATCTTGTTGAAAACATTACAGTTCTTGGCATAGAGAGAAAAAGAGGCCAAAGGGGTGGTATAAATAAAACAAAGTGGTCAGAACAGATTGAGAAGAAAAATTCAAGATCAAAGATTGATTTTAGAAACCTGCACAGGATTGATCTACAAAAAAAAATTAGTTTTTATAGTAAATATTGTGTCTTAAACGCTCGGTCGGTTCGAAATAAAGTTGATGACATAACCGAATATTTGATTAGCGAATTAGTCCAAATTGCGACAATAACTGAAACATGGCTACATGCAGATGACGTGCAGCTATGCAAGGAACTTACACCTACCGGATATGAACTCGTACACATTCCCCGCGTTGGGAAGAGAGGAGGGGGTATTGCTTTGATATGCGAATCCCTACTCAAACCAAAACTTTATAGTCATACAAAATACGAATCATTTGAACACATGGCTGTATCGGTTAACTTCCAGTCACGATCTGTATTATTTATAGTTATATACCGACCTCCGGATACACCAGTTTCGCGTTTCCTTGACGAATTCTATCAGATGCTTGAGGATAGCTTAATAGAACCCAACAGTATTGTCATTTCAGGTGACTTTAATTTACACATGTGTGAAATCGCTACATTGGTTGGCCGTGCGCTCAAGGATTAAGTATAAAATCCTGTTGTGGACATTCAAAGCCAGGCATGACATGGCTCCAGTTTATATACAGGAACTCATTCAGTTGCATAAACCCGTCAGATCGACTCGCTTTAATGAAAATGGACCTATGTTAGTACAGCCCGAATCAAATCTTAAGTTTGCTGGAGATCGCTCTTTTAGTGTGGTAGCTCCTCGGTTGTGGAACAGTTTACCTAAGTCACTTCGTTGTATAAACTGCTTGGTAACTTTCAAGAAACATCTGAAGACACACCTTTTTATTGAAGTTTACGGATAAATTTTAACATCATCAGTATTATCGAACAGTATTATTATATCGCTTTAGTATTTTAGAACGCTATATTTCTTTTACTGACAGTATTGTAAAGTGCCATGAACACTTGATATGTGCGCTATAAAAGTATTACGTATAATAATAATAAAATAATGTATAATTTCGAAAATTTAGGAGTCATTTTAAAAAGTCATGGATAGGCATTGTAACTTTGCACGTCAGTCCTTTACGTCACACTCGAGGAATATTTGACTTTGTTTCATTTCACACATAGAGAGAGTTGTACGCCTAAGGAAAGAAAACAGACTCTGCCCCAATCCGAATGAAGATGGTGTTTGGCATTTCTTCTTTTGGGCCGTTCTACACAATAACAGAGAAATGATAGAGAAATTCATTAATGAAACTAGCTGCAAGATAGGTAGTTGTTGACTTAAATTATCTAGATTCTTTTAGTTGTTTTATCTGCAGAATTATTCATAAACATAAGGCAAAGAATAGAGTACTGTTTAATGTATGTTTCGCTTTATAGTTCCTTAGTTACTCCACACGTGGTAGCTTAGCAGATCACTTTTTGTTACAATGGCAACATTATAAACGTTTTGGTTGAAGGTGCATCACTGATTGCTTGCAAAATACTCAAAGAGCTAGCGAAAGTGACAGAAAAATGGCATGAAACTGAGCTCACGGAAGACTTGAACAACAATTCCGAGTATGTCAGATACACTATATTTAATGCTTGAAGTTATTGTTTTTCCTCAAATTGTGGAGGTTAAAGTACCTCTTTTTTATTTTTTGTTAGTTTTTTTGTTATTTTTCTTCTTCATTTCTTTTTTCACGCAAAGTCCCCGACGGTTTCCAGACATCTCCTCTGAAACGGCTGAAGCTAGAAGAATAAAATTTGGCACACTTGAAGTCGAGTATGCGAAGCGGTGCTAAATGAATTTTTTATTGGCCTATGACGTGATCATCTGCGTCTTGTGACGTCACGCAGATTTAATAGCTTAAGATCTCTTTAACGTTGGATCTAGAGGTTTGGAGCTAAATACGTTATGAGACTACCTTTTGACAGAGAACACCGTGATAATACTATTTTTTACGTATTGCGTAATTCTGACGTAATTTCCACGTTTTCTATTCCTGGTCGGTTTTAAAGCGGGATTTTTGCACACAGTATACAGAAAGCTTAGATGTATACGAATTGATAGATAAAAGTAATTTTAAACTATTCAACGCCCTGAAAACGCCCCACCCCACCCCAAAAAACGTAAACAGAATGCCGCTATCATAAGGCCAGCAAGTAAACAGATACTGGAATACTTGCAGTAGCCATTTGCTGTATGTGTGCTAAATAAGGATAAGCATAAATAAGCAATGCTTGCTGTAATTGGCTGATACAGAAAGGTTCCCATCACTGTACTCATTGCGTCTGCCCTCTTGCATGCAATGCTGCCTTCATGGTACTTATTTTCGCTTTGCTTATCGCTGGAGTGTTTTTTCATAAAGCAGCTGGCTGCGTTTTTTATTCTTAAATTTGCAAGTTATTTATTTGACAAAGCCGATTATAAAAGCTGTTTGTCCTGGTGTTTTGCAACGTTCTGTGCAGGATAAGGAAGAGCCACTCTAAAAGTAGGTATTCATTGACTTAATAAAAAGTTAAAAATGCCATTTGAAACAGGAATTTGTTTACAGTGAGTGTGCGCGCGTGTGTGTGTGTGGGGGGGGGGGGGCAGGGAGTACTTAGTGTTCAGTTAAAGGGTTGAATGTTCTACGGGGTT
Source organism: Protula sp. h YS-2021 (assembly GCA_949752745.1). Lineage (NCBI taxonomy): Eukaryota > Metazoa > Annelida > Polychaeta > Sabellida > Serpulidae > Protula > Protula sp. h YS-2021. The sequence continues at coordinate 83,844,944 of OX457028.1, forward strand.
ATTCAAAATATGACTTTCTGGGTCACGGTCAAGGTCAAAAACCGGAAGTTGACTGTTATCTCGAAAACGGTTAGAGACAGAGCGATTTTGGACTTTATTCGACCTTTTTGGCCTAAACAACGTCACATAAGAGGCACCTCGGTTTCCATGACCTTCTGGGTCACGGTCAAGGTAAAAATCCGAAAGTTACTATTATCTAGAAAGAGGACTTTTTTCGACCTTTATGGCCTAAACAACATTACATAAGACGTACGTCGGTGACCTTGACGTTCTGGGTCACGGTCAAGGTCAAAAACCGGAAGTTGACTATTATCTCGAAAACGGTTAGAGATAGAGCGATTTTGAGCTCATTTTTTACCCTTTGGGCCTAAACAACCTTACATAAGACGTACCTCGGTGACCTTGATCTTCTGGGTCATGGTCACGGTCAAAAACCGGAAGTTGACTATTATCTCGAAAACGGTTTTGAGCTCAGTTTCGACACTTGGCGAGGGGTTCGAGGTCAAAAACCAAAAAATTCAGAACTGCCTGAAAAGTGTGAATATGCACAAATCACAATTTGAGGGACAGGGGCAGTCAAATAAGAGAAATGCTCAGAATGATTTGAAACGAAAAAATACGTAAAAATTAGAAATTCAACTTGGCGGGGGGGGGGGGGGAGGGAGGGGGTAAAAAATGACAAATGTTCAGAATGGTATGAAACAAAAAAGTATGCTAAAATGGCCTAGAATTCTCGTTTTAACTACTACTGCAATTCGTCTGAAGCAAATGAGATTGGAAATAAATTGCCAGTTCAGTACCTGATTTAATAACAATTCGTGTGCAGCAAAACAAATGACAATTGGAATCAAATTTTAATCATGCTTCTCAATATCTATAAATTGCCAATTCAATACCTGCTTCAGTGGATGCCTTGGTGCAGGTTTGTGACCCTCGCCCAAGTAATTATACATATATAAATATGTCGACCTATTTAAAAATTACACAACATTGACAAAAAGGCGTCAATATGTCCATACCTCTTCCGAAAGGAAAGGTAGTTTACATAAAAATAGAGCTTTATTTCTTAGTCACTCAATTGCTCAATTCTTTAGAAAATTTTAATGTACCTTCACAATAGAAACCGATAAAAGATCAAATTATTAAAGAACACAAAGATAATGCACGACATATCAAAATCCTTCACAAACAACTTGAATATTGAAAACAAACACAAAACACTGGTGCAACATAACACATTTCGTATTTACTTATAATTATTATTAGAGATGATGGAGGGGGATAATCTAAATAACCTTAAAAAAATTACACACTAGCTTGGTAATTTCTGCTCGTATTGTATATCAATTATTGCATCATTATTTTATTTATAACTGTGTTTTCCAACATTTTAGGTATTTCGAAGACTTGGCTTTCCAAATAGTGGATTGTATGTATAAAAAGGACCGCAATGCTGCCTACGTGAACTTAGTGACTGTCCTACCTATTGATTTGGGCCAAAATGTGACGCCTTTATTTATAGCCGACGATGCCGAATGCATGAAATTTATGGGACACGCGTGTTGTCAAACGTTGCTCGACCTCATTTGGACGCACAACATGGTTCCCGGCACTCCATGGTGGAAGCTTATCCCAATTATTCCTTTTAACATATGCTGGATTGAGTTCGATGGGCATGATTTGTATGGAATGTACAAAACACACCTGGTAATAAAAGAAGATTCAACGAAAGAAGTCAAGGAAAACGAACAAAATCCTAAGAACAAAATCAAAGACGAGAGTAAGTATTCTGTTTAAATAATAAAAACACATCAAGAACAAAAACATGATGTTGATCATGATGATGATGAATTTTATTGTAATTATGATGATGATGATTAGGATTATAATTATGATCATGATGATTATTATTATGATTATTATGATGATTAATGTTTATTGTAGAAAAGCCAAAACCTATCGGTGACAAGGCTCAACAAAATTCCAAGGTTCAGGATAGTGATAACTCAAAGACTCAACAGAACACTGACTCAAAAGCCATATTAAATGACTTCAAGAAGAAAACTTGGTTACAGATGAGCCGTTTTAGAAACTACTACCAGGCTCCTATTAATAAATACATTCACGGGCTTGTAAGTGTAAATTACATATATACTTTACAAAGCATCATCCTTATTGGAAAGTGATATTTCATAAATATATGGAATCTGAGTTAGAATATTAGATAATCATAAGTAAGTAGAGAAAAAGTTTGTGGCTATTAAAGGAAGCCTTCGTTTTTAGGTGACTTATGTCGTGCTCTTGGGATTGTTTTCACATCTTGTACTGTCAGAACTAAAGCCTGTAAATTCGGCAGCGGACATATCAGTCTATGAATGGCTCATCTATATTTGGGTGTGTAGCATTGCCATGCAAGAAATTCAACAGGTTCATCTTTCCTTATGCTTATTTTAACATTTAAAAAATTACATGTATAATTTATAAAAATATAAAGGGCCAGTTTTAGTGTCTAATACTTCAAAAAAAGGTTTACTTAGTGTTTTGTGTGATATATAATGTATGAGCTGTATATTTCAATAGGAATGTTTCATACATGTATAAACGTTATTTATAATAGCATTTTTGTAAGGAGGATGAATTTAATTATGTATAATTTTAATGAATATTAGTCATAAACCATAACAGTCACAATGATGCTCGTTTCTTTGTTCAGTGTTATACATTTCCTTTACCAAATCCATAGCATATCTTTTATTCCTTTTGTTAACATTAGGTTGAGCTTCTCAGCCTCAGCAGAGGGCAGTACTGTTGAATTGTCCAGTCGTTTCACTTCACCACTTACTTTTGATTTAATATTAATTTTAGTTTGTATCGAGTAATTCCTCTGGACCATTGCACAATGTTAAACTTGACAACGAATGGAGAAAAACATGGAGTCTGCCAGAAGTTGTGTATTTTACAACAAGGTTGTACCGTTTTAATCTCTGGCTCTCTGACAAATGGAACCAACTGGATGCTGTTATGATCGTTCTATTCATGGTAAGAAATGGCGCAGCGAACAAAAACAACATATCCAAATTTAACAGATCATCGAAATTTATATTACAAGTTTATGGTGGTAAATATGTACATAAAAGTTAGCTGGACGCCTTAAACAATGAAAAAATATCTGACAAATTTCTTGGTATAATTGTAAAGCTATTCTTAGAGAAAATAGGGCTTTACATATTATGATTTTAAATGTCGTTAATTTATGTTATTTTTATGAACATGATTTAGGTGTCTACTGTCTTGCGCTTTAAACTGCCGGATGTAGAATTTGTTCTAGTGCGGTTCTTCTTCAGTATAACCCTGATTTTCTTTTATCTTCGGCTGCTGCGAATAGTTTACATATTCAAGGCATTAGGACCAAGAATTGTTACCATCCGAGCAATGGTAGGTGTTTATTAAGCACTGTAAACAAATCGCTCTTATTTATTAATGCAATCAGATCTGCCGCAGGCTTTCATGAGCAAGGCAACAAAAAGTAATTAGTGATCTTGTATGCACAAATTATCGACTAAAGAGAATTGAAAATCGGATCTTGAGAAGTAGATGAATTAGTAAGATAGTGCTTTCTGCTCTTATTTGTTAGTTTTGGGATTATAGTTGAGATTGATTTAACAGCTCATCGTAGTATACTGGCATAATAAATGGCTTATACCATTTGTATCCTAAAAAATGGACAAGGGCTGGGGAAGGGGAAAATTTGAGGCCAACTGCGGTCCACCAATTCATTTTTTGAAAAGGGGAGAGGTAATAATAATACCGCGATACCGTGTAGCGTGCTATTTTTCAAATTCAGGTTTCTGATCTCATCCAGTTCTTCATAGTATTGAGTATTTTCCTTGTGAGTTTTGGAATTGCTTTCCAAAGTATTTTGGAACCCAGAGCACAGCCATCACAACACTTACTAGTGAACATCTTATGGCGTCCTTACTGGCAAATGTATGGAGAGCTTTTCATTGATGAGGACGGGCTAGGTAAGTAAATTAGGCAATGGAATATTTGCTAAACAAATACGATATGCACAAATTACAAATAGAATAGCACACCTATAGTACTCCTATAGCACACTGAAAATACGCCGTTGGTATACGGATAGTACACCGACAGTACACCAATAGTACCCCGATAGTATACCGATAGAATAACGATAGTAAACCGATAGCACACCGACAGCCCACAGAAAGTACATCGCAAGTGCACTTAAATAAATAATACACAAATAAATAATACACAGAAAGTACACCGAGACAAAGAAACCTCGAAAGAACGCCGCATAATGCGTTGTTTTAATCAGTTTTTATGCAAATAATGGTGTCAATGGAGTAACGATTAGCTTAGTTGGTTTGAGCATTAGTCTGGTAATTCCAAGGTCCCGGGTTCGATTCTAGCTCCGAGTGGTAAGCAGAGGTTTGACGTTCACTGCAGTTGCCTTAGCTAAAGTAATTCAGTGGGTTAGATCAACGACCACGGAATTCAAAAATAAGCTTTCGGTCATCCCATCAAAATAATAGTATCAAAAGAAATCTTTAACTGGGGTAAAACACAATTTGACATTATTTTATTTGATACCTAGGGTTATTATTCACTATAAAATGTCTTTTACAAAGGCCGAGAAGTTGAAGAAAAAAGATGCTACAGCAGCAGATCTCGTGCAGAAGAATCAAACAGCGAGATGTGCTACGACTGGCTGGCAACACTTCTACTGGCAGTATTCATGCTCATTACCAACATAATGCTACTCAATCTGCTCATTGCCATCTTTAGGTGGGCGTTTGGTCCTTAGCTTAAGAGTTCTTTTTAGTTTGATTGTAAAGCTCAATCCTTATGCTGTAGCTTATTTTCCTTTTTTCATAGTTACTTTTCTGATGAAGCAAACAAACGTGTTAGATTTCAAAACAAAAATTAAGGATCAATGAATTGTATATATCCTGGAGCCATTGAAAGAAGAAAATAAGAATGGACTCAATGTTGTCAGTTCCGTCTGTTCGCAGAAGGGAACTTATCGGAATTGCTTTCTTTCTAGATCTACATCTACCATTTTTTCATTCCTCCTTCTATTTCCCCCTAGTTACTCCTTCAATAAGTACGACCCAAAATAACCCACATAATCTCTCGGCGGGACGTTAAACACCAAAGAAAAACAAAAATAAACCTTAATCCTATATGACATCGAAACCAGTTATCAAACTTTAACATGTTAAATAAGTGTTTTATATATAAACTCAATGTATGTGTCCATATTTTCTTAATTTTATTTCAGTCATTCGTTCGAAAAGATAGAATCCAAATCTGAACCAATTTGGAGATATCGCTTGTATGGATTGATACACGAATATTATGGGATCCAATGGCTACCCCCACCTCTGAATTTGTTTTGCATCTTTGCCAATTTCTGTATTTATGTCCAGCGGGCCATTAGGAGAAAGGCTTACTTACGTGCAAAGCATAGCTACTTAAAGAGGTATGTTAACTGTGTTAATAAAACCCTGATTGCTTTGATTATTATTATTAATCTGTTACATAATAGTTAGATATGCGATTCGACACAGCTAAGTATGGCTAGATAAGATATAAGGTTGAAGAGAACAATAATATTTTAGAGCCCAATATGACGATGACGACAGTGCCAGCATGGCTGAAGAAGAAGAGAATACTTTCAGAAATAGGAGAGGACCTCCGAGGAGTTTAAAATACATCAATAAAAAGGTACATCAGCGTATGTTATGTTTGCATTCATTAAGGTATTGAGCTTTATCTAATATATAACCGCTTCAGACTGTGAATGTGAAATGGAAAGTTGCAGACTATAATTAATTGATTTGCAGAATATAATTAATTTTTGCTGCACAGTATAATTTATTTTTGTTGCAGAATGTAATTAATTGTTGCTGAGACATATATCTTATTATTTCTGTAGAGTGTAATTTATTGTAATTGCAGAATATAATTTTATTATTCTTATGGAAAATTCTTGCGGCAGTAGCTTGTACCTAGTTTATATTGAACACAATGAACTGGTATAAACATCAATTTTTGAAGACAAATCTTTTAAAACGAAACTAGAATGTTATTTTTAGGCACAAGAACTGATGGAGGCTGATGTGCTGTACCAAAACTTTTATCTGAATGACGATAAGTTTGAAGATCTCATCAGTGACCATTTCAGTACATAGTCTTATATAATTTATTTCTTCTTTCCAGTCAATTAATAGTTATATGTTTAAATTGTTAATGAACGTGAATAGATATTGAATATATATATATATATATATATATATATATATATATATATATATATATATATATATATATATATATATATATATATATATATATATATATATATATATATATATATATATATAAACAGGTGACTTATGCATTAAACAGATTAAAATGACACAAGCTATTTATCGTTTCTGAAACATTAGTCTGATGCATTAGTCATTAAAATGTGTTCTAAAATAAATATATATCATTAAATCTATAGGAAGACCGAGATCTGAGAGAAATACGGAACTGGAGAAGTGGGCATATCAGAAACACAAACAAAACGCAGAAAGCCGAAGCACAATGGAAGCAAAAGTAGACAACTCCTTGAATGACATGTCAACATGGTACTGTAATAATATTTCTCATAACAATGAGCAAAAGATACAACAGAAGTTACTCTTATTTGTGTTATTTTTCAAACATTTCTTAATTAACTCCCTTTCACATACATGCGCTTGATTTGATATATAATTGATCCTGAGACTAACATTATTATTATTGTTATTATATTTATTATTATATAGGATTTTATCTAACAATTATTTTGTATCTCTACATTTTCATAATTTTTGCTGTTATGTAGGATGCAGGATATGAAATCAGACTTATCTGAAGTAAAACAACAAGCGCGTGAGAAACAAACAGAAATCCAACCAAATCTGACGACAAGTCTCCAGACAGAAGATACCTCAGAGAATCGACATCAAACTAGGGCTGGAAAAAAGATGATGACCAAACACGGTGCCCCCATAGGATCGGAAGCTGATAAAATTGTTCCCTTTGACACTGATCAAGATTTCGTAAAGGAACTGGAGCAGCTTAGGAGTAGCATGGGTAATCTGGCGTCTGAATTAAAGCTTGAAATCAACTCTTTGGAAAAACAACTACAAAAATTTTATGACAAGCAGCAGTCAGATATCAAACCTGTCCTAGCCTATGTTAATCGCAGAGCAAAGCGTAGAGAAGAGCAAAAACTTGAGGCTGAAAAACCTAGTAAGCAAACAAACTAACGCCCTTATAATTCAAAACCACAACGATTTATAATAATTGGCACAATTTAATTACCATAAACTAAAATATTATAAACTTACTCACTAATGGTTACATTCATATAAAATTAGGATATATATATATATATATATATATATATATATATATATATATGCCTGGTCCCGAAAATGCCTTAAATAGCCTTATATATATATATATATATATATATATATATATATATATATATATATATATATATATATATATATATATATATATATATATATATATATATATATAAAAGGCTATTTTAGGCATTATCGGGACCAGGCACCGATATATATATGGCATTAGCGGGACCATATATTTTTTTTTATTTTTAATTTTCTAATGTATTTTTTTATTTATACATTATTCATACATTAGCAAGCTTGCAAGCCAATTTTAATCCCTGTATAAATTTCAGATTCAAGAAATTTATTTGACGGCGAAACAGATTAAGTTAGGACTAAATAAAAGTTACTCTCAGGTTTTACGAACATTTTGTAGTTTGACATCTTTATTTTAGAAATCATGCACATTGCAATGTGACTAACTTTTTAGATAGATTGCAATGTGGTTGCTTGAACCAGGCACTTTGTAATCTGTCTGAAATTTTCAGCTAGATTGCGATGTGGCTGATTTGACAGTTTGACTGTAACATACATAACAATGACTGTGATGTAATAGATATAGAATAACTGTGAGCTTGATTTTATTTACAAAATCAGATGCTCAGATTTCAGCCGTGGCGATATGCTTAATTGGTTTTAATTACTTTGCTGTTAATTGTTTGAGTGCAGTAAGCTACTGGAAAGTAAGTAAGTTTTTTTCATTTGAAAGCAGTTTACCGTATGTTGCTGTTTTTATTTACGTGTGTATAGCATATGTATAATATAATATTCTGTAAAATTTTATTGATGTTGATTAATATACTTAATTGATATTAATTGTTTTGATAAATCTTGCAACAAGCTATTGTTGTACTTTACGCATGTATTTTTATTTATCCATCACTGTTTCGGACTATTCACTTTATACGCATGCATGAAGTGTATAAATAGATTTTCAATGGTCATTCTTATAACCATGTATGCAGTGCTAATTTCCCAAACGGAGCAATATACATGAAGATTAAAAACATTGAACTGTAAACGCACTTCTTGATGAAGTGATGCGCGATAGATTGCAGCGCAGCTGAATGTATACACTGAGAATTTTTTTGCCAGATCCGAAATGAGGCTAGTTAAATTCAGCTGTTTGTTCATTGAATTGCACAGAAAGCTTCTGCATATGTGAAAAGGAGCCTTGCTGACCATGGACGTCTGACGCATAGTCATGGTCGGTAACATGTTAAAGTACATGAGCGGGTTGATTGGTCCCCACAATCCGAATGAAATCTGCCTGAAATTGTGGGCAAGACTAAAAGAGGATTTTCTTACCAAAACGAGAGCGTGCCTTTATTTTTATTTCACGTTTTTGGTACGGATATTAGATATTTAAATGAGATACTTTTTGCGCACTTCTCTCTGATTCATTCTATCACGCGTTGTCAATGCGATGACAACTGCGCACTTTCTCTTGTGTGTAGTATCGCACTTTTGATAACAGATGGACGGTTAGTGTAGCTGTGTGTATGTACCGGGTTATTTAAGATACTACTTCTGCCTTTGTGCGGGTACTGGCAATCGTAAAGTAAATATTAAAGTCACTGTTGTAGCGTTTTGTATTTGTACTTGATTTAATAATTTACGGATGACGTAAATTGTTAAGTCCGAATGCCTGAAGGTTTCGGAAAACTATGAACGAAAGATTGATCTGAATAATGTTTACATGTATTTTTAGAATGGAGATTGTGTTGTTTAAATGAATTTACAGCTTTGATAAAAAAACCTCCCCTGGTCTCTTTTTGTCTCGTATTGTCGTGAGATAAACGAGAATTTTCGAAAATCATAAGCAGTGTCACTTCGTGATATTTCATAAAAAACAAAATAAACATCAAACTTCAATTAATTGCATATAATTTGGTTGTTTATTGCATATAAACTCGTTATAAATCTAAATGCGAATCAAAGTATAATGAAAAAATATGATTTTTCATATCTTTAATTAACAAGTGACTGAAAATAATAAATTTTCATTTGATGAAAACTTTATATATATATATATATATATATATATATATATATATATATATATATATATATATATATATATATATATATATATATATATATATATATATATGGATAACCAATATGGATAACTAAAAGTACTAAAGTACTAACATTATTGGACCTAAGCGCCACTTTCGACACGGTGAATCACAGTATACTCTCGAAGCCACTACAGTCTGTATACGATTATATTACACTTCTTTAAAGTGGCTTAAATTCTACTTGTCTAGCAGAAATCAAAGTGTAGTGATCAAAACTAGTTCCTCAATACCAAGTGCCCTTACTACAGGTGTTCCACAAAGCTCTGGCCCGGCCTTGGCCCGTGGGTGTATACAGCCTACACCAGAGAACTGGGTCTTGTCATTTCTTTATTCTCAGTCCTCTCCCATATATTTGCGGATGATACGCAACTGCAAAAAGCTATGAATCCCAACTCTGTCGCAGATCAGCTTTGTGCGGAAACAACAGAAGAGAATTGTCTCAGTGAAATATCCAAATGGATGAACGCCAACCGTTCGAAAATGAACGATGCCAAAACGGAAATGATATGAATCGGAACAAAACCCGATCCCAACAAAATTGTGTATAACTCTATCCATGTCGCTGATACACAAATTCAAAATAAACAGTAAAAAACCTTGGAGTACTAATTGGCTGTGATCTCAAAATGAAATCACGAGTGGATAACAGCGTAGGAACTTGCTATTACAACCTACATGTGCTGAAGCATTTCCGGAAACATCTTACAGAAGCGGCCCTAAAAATGCTTGTACAAGCTTTTTTTAGGTCCAGACTAGATTACGTAAGCACCTTGTATGTCGGCATATCATACGAACTAGAGCACAAGCTACAACGTCTGCCAAATGTATCGGCATGTTTAACAACGGGTACAAAAAATACGACCATATAACTGAATCGTTAATAGATCTCCACTGGTTGCCAGTTCGTGAAAGATCTGTCTACAAAATGGCTGTCATTATTTTCAAGTGCTTGAATGGTAATGGACCCGTATACCTTTCGGAATTACTACAATGCTATAAACCGCTTCGTTCTTTAAGATCACGTGAACTTAACCTACTGGACATACCGTCGTCAAAGCTTAAGTGTGCCGGTGATTTCGTTTTATGGCCCCGCGTATTTGCAATAGCCTTCCACAAAGCGTTAGATGTGCATCGTCATTAAACTTGTTTGAGAGTAGCCTCAAGACACACTTGTTTCGCAAAGCAAATGCTCGCTATTTACAAACTGGTGTATATATCTAAAATTATGACAAACTGATGTGTTTTATCTTAGGTCTTGCATTTATAAAGCGCACAGATCAAATGTTGTTGCTGCGCTATATAAGAATTATCATCATTATCATTAATATTATCATTTGTCCCTTGACTTGCAGTATGTGATGCATTTTACATTTTATTCTTGACAAAAATGTTATTTTGTATCTAAACATATTTTATTATATTAAGCAAATTGACTACTGAAGAGAGGTATTGAACAGATTCCATTATATCTTTTTAGATAACAATAGTATTTTCTTGAACTGAGTATTTCAGCTATGTAGAAATTAGTAAAACGCAGTGTTATTTGCAATGTAGGGCTCACCAGAGTCGGGACTATATAACACAGTAGTTTTCCTGAGCTTCCGTAGCGAGCTCCATCACTTCAGTCTGGCTGCCACATCTTTCCGTCGCAGTCCCCGGCGCTCTCGTCTAGTTCCCATCACCATTTCATCTGGTCCTATACCCCTACTATCTACGGTATTAAACACTGCTCATGAAAGTTTGTAAATCTTCTTATTTGCTAGACGTACTTCTTCTTGCTCACACTCCCCAGAATGGATTATTTTTCGTTATGAAAACTGTTAGACCTTCATACAATTCGTTATGATTATCACATCAATTGACATCGCCCAACAGGCTTTTCGACAAAACATTACCGGGCCAGTTTCAATGCGTCAAGTTTCAAGATACGGTACAAAAGTTGCTCTCTTTGTACTAAATCGCGAGTCGTTGAAAACACTGAAGTATTATTAGCGCAGAAACCAATGGTATTTTAAAAAAAAAAATTGCCGAAGGTTGGGTGTCCATAATACCGAGGAGCCCGTAACTGGGATTTCACTGTCTGTATTACACATGATGCATGGCTGTATCGAAATTCAGTGATGTATATTTTTTGTTCTTAATAGTGAAACGTATTAATTTTTTTTGTTTCACAAAATTTATTTGCCTAAAACAAATCATCCATTATATACGGGGTTTTTAGTTGTATAAGATTTATATATAAATTATTGGAAAAAGCGTCATAGCCTTATAACATTTAGTTGCAAAATTGGTTTGGCATGTCATAAATACAGGTAAACGTTGCAATTGACGTCATTAATTAGTAATGGCAGGTCTTTTTATATGATTGCCATTCATGGCGGAAGTGCGTGAGTCGGTTCATTGATGATAATGTACAGAATTGAATGAAAGCGTCAGTTTGTTATTTCCACGATTATAAAAGGGTCAGCGCTTTTAAAAGAACAATATGTAGAGGGAACAGTAGGTATTTATGCCCAAACGCAGTTCTCTTGCAGTTAGTAAACGCAAATAAATAAGTGCTATTTTGCAAGGAATTTACTGAACTATCAGTCATTTTATTAAAACTTAAGGGATAAACATGAATTAGCTTTATTATTATATGATTATTACTATTATTATTGTTATTATTCATTGTTATTATTGTAACTATTATTAATTATGTAATCAAAATTTTATTATGATAACTATAATTTCTCATGAAAGGCATTTGTGCGCTGCTAAAAATACGTCAGTTTATTTACTTTAGAAAATGGCTTTAGAATATAAACAAAAGATATGATTATGTAAAAAGAAATATAGATATGCAGATAAAGAACGTAGGGTACAAGCAACGAATGTGAGGTATAATAGGCTTTTAAGATCCAAACAAAGGATGTTATAGTTTGTATTTAAGCAATTTTTCTCATATGTTGGTATAATAATTCACAATTGTTTCACAGCAAGGCCATTCAAAAAGAAACAAGGATATAAACAAAATATTTCAGACTTTAAGCAAAGCGTTTTAAAATATTAATCAAGCATATGACTGTCTAAAAAGACAGAGTAAATGGATAATATGATACGATATTTATTATTTGTTGGATGATTAAAAACAATTCTATTACTGATAGCAATTTCCATCCAAGACTGTTAGATTACACACAAGACTTAAAAAAAAGAAATAAAAATTTCTGAGGATATAAATAAAGTTTACGAGGAAATCGACCAGAATTCATAAAGTCAAACGCAAAAGTACGTAATAAATATGTCAAAGCAAAACGAAAACGCGGTGCAAGTTACAGATACGTTAGAGAAAGAACAAATGTGTTGTCGACAAGAAACGCGTATGTTTGACATACTACGACCTTTCTTATACAGTATGAAAGCAGTAGGATTATATATCGATTCGAACTACTACTTAAATGATACCGGTGCAACTGTCGAACCAGACGGCGGAGTGATATCACAACATCACAATAAACGCAGAAAAGTGACTGCATCCATGGTCTATTCACTAATTGTATGTGTTGTGTTGGTGTGTAACAGCGGTAGAATTATGCTTGTCTTTCGGCAGATGGAAGCTCTTGATTTATCAACCACATTGTTAATTATCATGTTACTGGCATGGTTGGGACTTTGCACCGTGAATGCAATGGCCTGTTTTCGTGCATCGTACCGCTACAGCGCTTTAACGGAATTTTGCATAGAATATGAGAAAATTCAATCCAAGCACTGCTTTAAAAAATGTAGACGCAAAGTTGTCGTATATACGGTAGTAAGCTGGGTTGTAATTATGGTCAATATGGTGACTGGAAGCTATTTGGCTTTGACGACGCCATATTTTGACTATATGGCTACGCCTTTCACCCGTAGTGACGATCTCTTTTCATACGCAATAATTGCAAATATCATTGCATATTTTTATCTGCAGTGTGCTTGGATATTTCCGATAGTGTTAATATTTCTTATATGTGGCATTCTTAATGAGGAATTTTCGACATTCTGCAATTTTATGAAATCTCAAATACTTTTGCAGAACAACAAACTTCCGCCTAATTTTCCACAACTCCGACAGCGCCATTTAGCTCTAACTAAGTTGGTCTCACACGCAGACGATGTATTGTCAATTCTTATTGGTTTTTCTCTAGCTGTATCCAGTATGCAAATCATTACCAATATGTACAATTTAATCTGGGGTAAAGAATTTTCCGAAAATCCAATTTTTCTGGGATCAATGTTATTTTGGGCCGCGACACCAGCTTTGATTATTACAGTAATTTGTACACTAAACCACAAAGCACACCTGTGTATGGAAGATATCTATCCCATGACACTCACGGATGTATCCGGATGGGAAGCCTTTCAGGTACAGCTATTCCTCGGAAAACTAAGCGGACCACCGATAGGATTACCTGCATGGAAAATGTTCGTGATAGATAAACCTACTATACTGACCATCGTGGGTTTGCTGGTGACCTATTTTGTGATTATTGTACAGTTTTCACCACAATATACAACAAATGGAGGGGCATCAGCTTGTAACTGCACGGAACCTGTTTAAAGCTTTGTCTATACTTGTCAGAGGGAGTGTCTGGGTTCTATAATAACTCACAACAATAACTGATTGGGCTATTCGAAGTAAATCAAATTCGATGGGACTGCTAATTAATATCTTTAAAATTGTAAACCTTTAGCTTATTTTTAAAATCTTCTTTGAAACCCAAAAGATTGTTGAATTATAAGAATTCATTGCCATAGAAGGGCACGGAAAATGTTAAAATTACGTCATGTGCAGTAATAATATTTTACGGCCCTATTTTTTTCGACAGTCCTAAATGAGTATCCTTAAATTTGTTTGCTTTATGTCGTTGCATAAGTGTAGATTTTAATTGAATATTTATTGGAGACTATAATACAGAACAATATATTTGTGATTTAAAGATACTTTTCGGTTGAACTTGTATGTCTCATAGCCCATCCATAGTGAATGTTCTTATAGCTTCTGGGATGTTGTAAAAGATTTTTTCGTGATAACATGCTAATTGGTTGTGGTAATTGATTGACATGAGCACAAAACGGCTATTGTTACTTTGTGTGGCCTTTTCTTTAAACGTATGCGTTTATGTGATGTTTTCGTTTTTCGAAGAGTATTAAAACGGATTTTATCTGGACAAACAAGAAAATGAGAAAACAAGAAATGTTTGTCTTATCTCTACATCAGTTGATCTTTGAAACACTTTTGTCCCGTTTGTCTGAATCACACATCTAACAGACAATCGCTGACACATTGGCGACAGCGAAAAACGAATATTATTGCTAAATTTTTGTCAATTTTGGTTAAAAAATTCACACTGCTAACTTAAAAAAAATAGGAATGCAGAAGAAAGTAGAAAAAGATCCGAAGTTTCCACAAATAGTTGAATTTTGACAATCAGCCTGTGGGTCTCTTAGTTACCGGATTTAGTCGTTGCAGTTAAGCGGCGGGAACTCAAGGCGTAAGTGTGAGTGTTTCTGTTGTTGTCAGCAGTTATTCTCGCCCCTCACCTCTGAGGAGAACTGATCAGCACTCTGTTCAAATTTTACTTCCAAGTGATTCAATTTGAACCCGAAATACAGGCTGCAAACAGAAATTCTTTTTTCATCCAAATGTAGATCGGAGAGCACAGCATCGAGATCAGTGTCGGTGTGATCGGCGGTATGATAGAAAAATCTGTGACAAACAGCCTCTAATTTTCCACGGAACGTTCTCTTAAAACCGCTGTTCATTCGAAATCTGGTGATAAAGTAAATATTTATTTGTGGAAAGATTTTATTTGGCACAACCATATTGATAATAAGGCCTCGAAGTGTGCAGTCATCAGCAACATAACATGACTAACATAATATGCACACAATAATATTTATGTTTGTGCAACCATTAAAGTTGACATGATGGAGAGATGATCGATTTGGATATTCTCTTTGGCAAGAGGAAAGTCCCATGCATCAAATGTATAACCGTCTAAATTAATACAGTTATATATTTTGTGAGTTCATACTGCCATAAATGTATCTTTTTCTTTGCAATATTTGCGCTAACTGTCTTTTACGACATGCAAATTCCTCTTCCGTTTCCTTGTCGCTACAATATTATGCAAAAAATTTAAACTGCAAAGCTAAAAGGTCAGTCTTCTTGCAGTTTTTCTATATATTTTTAGGCTCCTTAGAATTTTAAAGTAATCTTCCAGTAATCTTCTCAATAACTTAATGCTGATGACATTTGTAATTTTTTTGTCAATCATTATGCTCTAATAGTATTTGCATAGAATGATTGACTGCCACAGCTAATATTTCTTCTGCTTAACAAAATACCATCAAATGTGTTTTGATCGTGGACATCACAAAAGAAATATCACATTTCCTTGTAGAATGCAGTTATAAACATTTTTACGCATCATAATTTGAAAGCAATATTTAATTTAAACAACTGTAGATTTCGAAGTAATTATGAATTCACCTATTACATTGTTTTTACTTTAATCACCCTCGATAGCCATGCCATTCTCAAGGATAATTTCATTGCACAAAGTCTGAAGATCTGATACCGGCTTGATCGTAATCGGCTATCATAGATGTATGTTATTAATACCTTTCCAGAAAGATGAGACCACGTTGAGACCATATATTCAAATGCCTTTCCATGTTATTTAGCGTTTTCAAAGCATCAATTTTGCTACATAAAAGTTCGTTATCTCTTACTTCCATACCTAGCATATTAAGTGACTTATATACAACCTTTAAAACAAATTTGACTTTTGATTGAGGTCTCCAGGGACCTAGATGTACCAGTGTAGTTTTATTAATAATTATTGCTAGCAACTGTTTACAAAGAATAGACAGGATTGGTGAGAAAAGACTACCCTATCTCAAACCCCTCGTAGCTTTGAACCAACCTCCTTTATTCTCAACCGCACTCTATATAATCATATAGTTTTCGTTAAAATTTTGTGATCAACCTTGGTTAGGGAAACTGGACGCCAATTTTTAATACAGCCGGAATCTTGTCCCTTCTTTTGTAAGATCATAACAATTCCTCAGTTTCACGAAAGTACTTATTCCCCCTATTGCGCAGCAAAGTTTAGAGTTTCAGCTAAAGTTTTTTCCCATATTTGCCAATTTGTTAGCAAAAAATCAGTTACTAGTGCGTCACTTCCTTGACTTTTGCCGTGAATCATCCTACCCAAGACTTTTTTTGCATTCATTTATTGTGACATAGCATTCACATTTCTTTCTATCAACCTTACTCAACTGAGCCAATCCTTTAGCTTCTTATAATTTATTAAGTTCCTCGTCTTTAAGATTAAGTTTAGTTGAGCTATACAGTTTATAGTTTAATTCCTGCAACATCAGTTTATCCTCATATATATAATTTCTCTTTACTAAAAGCTTGCCCATTGTAATTTTGCAAATGATTCTTTTTCCTTATTAAAATAAAACTGGTTAGCCTTTTCGTTCTTTAGCTTTCTTGCTTATAATTTTCCTACTGACTCGGAAAAACATCCTTTTATCCGAAATATCTTTTTTATATTTATTCATTTTACTATAAAATGTCTAACCTATAGCATCTTTATATTCTTTATCCTCTAGGAGTGTATTTTATAACTTGACATAAGCCTTCCGCGAACCATTTGAATTTATCATTAAACGGGATAATATGTGCATGTTATTTCTTCTTTTATAGAATTGCAAAATTTGCTTTTTAAATAAATGATTAGAACAGAAAATGACATTGTACGAACCTCTTCTGCGTCTTGGATCTCTGTTGTTTTTGTGTTACATGAAGACCTTAGGTGTCTTACATACCATGCTCCTGATGCAACCAAAGCCGTGAAAGATACAGCGAGTACTGATATAATCGCTACGAGAACTGTGAGCTGTGCGCCAGACACCACCCTTTCCTTGAATATAAACTTTGTAAATGCTGAATATGTATAAATGCTGAATATGTATATAAACATTGTAAATGCTGAATACTGTGAGACTTTAAGTCATACTAATTAGAAAGCTAAGCTTGTTTATTCCAAGAACAACATGAAATGAAACGTAAAACTTATATAAATATAGGCAACAATAGTAAATAAAATAAGTAAATATCAACACCACCTTTACGTTTTCTTCTTGTGTAAAAGTCTTTTCCATTTCTTGTTGTTTTATGTTGTTCTACAAATTTGTTCTATTTGACTGCTTTCAAGGACAGACCGCACGCTTGTATAACAGTTCGTATCTAATTTTAGATATGAAGTAAAATTTCCTTATTGTTTATTAACAAAGCAAAGTTCCATAAACTGCTTTAAGTTACAGGGAAATTGTATAGACATCTGCTTTAGAGAAATTAAATAAACTGTCTTAAAGTGGAGCTGTGTATAAAAAGTTCATAATGACATTTTCTTTAGGGTATTGAATAAACTGTTTTAAAGTGGGGCTGTTTTAAAGCGGGACTGTTTTGTATTTCCTTGTTTCCTATTTACAATTCCATATTTAGACAAAAGTAAAATAATCTGAAGAAGATTGACAAAGACAATTTAAACATAAATTAAGCTTTTTCTAACATGGGCTATAGTTATATTTCCCTGTTCCTTATTTGCCACTTTATTTTTACACTAAAACGTAAGCAATACTGAAATCGAGGCCTTCCTGGGCTGAAATTGATATATAGGTGTATTAAATGAAATAATTCGTTCTCTGTTGAAGATATTAACTAAAATGACTAAATCTCGCCTCGGGGTGATTAAAAATTGAAATGTAAATTTTCACATTGTTCAAACTTTTATTTCAATAAGATGACAGAAAGACTCTATTGGCAATAATCTGAATTAGGTGACAGGTAATCTAACTCAGTTCATTCGCTTTCTGAACTGTCACATTGATCGTTAACTTTATGTTACATATTACTTATATCATATCCGTAACTTTGCTATCAAGATTTCGAGAGTGGGGTCCGAAGCACTCAAAACCTTTTAGAGATGTAAACACATTTCAAAATGAAAAAATGGCCAAATTTGCCATAATGAATAACTTTCAAATATTGCATTTTATATTATAACGTTGCCATTGAAGATTTCAAATATGAGGTCCAAATTGTCTTCGCTTTCGGAATCGTGCAGCTTTGAGCTGGTCACTCACTGGTTTTGGTCTCCCCTTACTTAATTAAACTTGGAGATTTTAAATACCTATAGTTATTATTGTTTTCGTACGATGTGGCAACATGATTCTTTCTTACTAAAACATCATATCTGAAAAATGCTTTCTAAAAACCACAATTTTTTACAGATCGCGCTCTTGCAAAGCAATGCTAAGGGGTTTTTTGCATCACAAATTATAACACTATTACATGACTTGGGTAATGGTATAATCTGATTGGTTGATTGGCTGACTCGGAAATCAATAGTTTTCAATGGTGACATTAAAGCACAGGTCGATAGATATTGGAGCTATTTGTAAACAGAACATCAAGTAAGTTATGTTACAAATCAGATATTGACTTGTTTCGAGTCAATATGAAGATGCTACTGTTCGGCCGAGAAATTCCGGATATCTGCTAATTGTATGTATTCCGATATCAAACAAAACAAGTACCATAATACTTCAAGGAGACAAACCAGGCTGCGCACCATATATTTCGTAATGACATCCCTCACAACAAGAGATAAGCCAGGTTGTGCACGATAAGAAAATACTTCAGTGATGACATCACCAATAACAACAGACAAGATAGATTGCGCACCATATATTCAGTGATGACATCACCCATAACCATGAGACAAGCCAGGTTCCGCACCATGTAATCATTGATGACATCACCATAACAACGAGACAAGCCAGGTTCCACACCATATATTCAGTGATTATAACACCCATAACAACGAGACAAGTACACTGCGCAACATAAGAAAATACTTCAGTTATGACATCACCCATAACAATGAGACAAACCAGGTTCCGCACCATATATTCAGTGATGACATCACCATAACAACGAGACAAGCCAAGTTCCGCACCATATATTCAGTGATGACATCACCCATCACAACGAGACAAACCAGGTTCCGCACCATATATTCAGTGATAACATCACCCATAACAACGAGACAAGTACACTGCGCAACATAAGAAAATACTTCAGTTATGACACCACCCATAACAACGAGACAAACCAGGTTCGGCACCATATATTCAGTGATGACATCACCTATAGCAATTAGACCATAAGAAAATACTTCAGGGATGATATCACCCACAACAACGAGACAGGCCAGATTGCGTACCATATATTGATGAAATCACCATAACCATGAGACAAGCCAGGTTACACAACGTATATTCAGTGGTGACATCACCCACAGCAACTAAACAAGCCACGCTGGGCACCATTAGAAAATACTTAAGTGATGACATCACCCAAAGCAACGAGACAAGCCAGGTTCCGCGCCATAACAAAATATTTCAGTGATGATATCATCCATAGGAACGAGATAAGTGAAGTTGTGCATCATGTATTCAGTGATGATATCAATAATAACAACGAGACAAGCCAGGATGCGCACCATAAAGGCGAAGTTGCACAAATTATGGAGACGAAGCTTCAAGAAATGAAGTTCATTCATAATTGATATAATTTGTGCACCGAATATCATTTCGATGCCTTTCTGTATAACCCACAATTATAGAAAATAATACATGTGATGTATCAGAAAGATACATTTTACATGTTGAAGTTTGTTTACATATTTTATCATATTTAAGTAATAGATAAAAATTGATCAAAAGTTGGTTATTTCAAGAATATAAAAAGACTCAAATGAGACTACGCACATCCAGGAAAAGGATTCTACTAGGTTTCACAGATAGCTCAATTTCGAGATTGCTCACATCCTTAGATAGCTCAAATTTGAACCACTGTAGCTAAAATCTCCCACAGCTATGAAAAGAACGACGGTCTTGTGTTTAAATTGTGGAATATTTTCTAAGTGATATATAACAAGCCGTAGGTTTTTTACCTTACACTATGCAAATATCTATGGAGGAGGATTTAAAATAGTGGTAACAGGTATCAGACGTAGCTTTGCAACAAAAATCGAGAAATTTTCATCGATGCAAGTTGTTTGGATAAGTCTTCATTTTAAGGCTGTTATATTTACGTGTGAATGGAATCAGATCTAAATAAATCACGGAGGTAGCGCGAATATCATCATCATCATCATCATCATCATCATCATCATCATCATCATCATCATCATCATCATCATCATCATCATCATCATCATCATCATCATCATCATCATCATCATCATCATCATCATCATCATCATCATCATCATCATCATCTTCATCATGGTTTCGCTTGTATAGTACTCATATAGCCTTGCCACTGAGCGCACATCAGTTACGAAATATAATAGGCTTCTCGGAATAACTGTGTCTTTAAAAGCTTCTTAAATTCTTCTGCAGACTGTGCTGACTTAATATGCCTCGGTAACGTATTCCAAAGTGAAGGGGCGTCCCTGTTAAATGCCCTGTCACCATACCCTGTGTGAGTCCTTGGAACGTGAAGCAAATGCCCGTCGGCAGAACGAAGTGCTCGCGTCGGAGCGTGCGTCTCGATCAGTTCAGAGATATATTGCGGGGCTTCATTCTTTAGAGCCTTGAAAGTGATGGCAGCACCTTTTCATCTTTCTGAAACACTTAAAAAAGTCACATGAAGAAAATGTAAGAAAAAGCTAAATGAGTAAACGAACATGTGAATAAATGTAAACATGTGAAAACAAATAATGCGCGTTAATAATAGAAATGTTTTCTTCTGTACAGTATGTACAAATTTTGACCATTATTGCTAATTGCACAAACTGATACATGTAAGACAGATTTATCTATACTGAAAATAATAAAATAGCCATAAGTGTTTATATACAGCCGATTTCTTTGCAAAAAAGTACTTGCAAAATCAATATAGTTAAAGAAATGTAAAGATTAATAATATTGTCGAATATTCCGCAAAGTACATCCTTTTGCTTGCTGACACTGCACGCATGACTCGCAGAAAGACTTGATGTCTTTAAACATACCGGGCCACCAGTACTTCTCCCGAGCCGTGCACCAAACCTTCATGTGTGAAAAGTGCACATCACAGTGCAGTTCTCGCATGACCTCGTGACGCAACTCTGCAGGAACGACAAGTTGATAATGCACTCTATATAAAGCGCCGTTTTCAACAATGAAATCGTCGATATTTGCGAGCAGTTTCTTAAAACGATCGGGAGGGACATCCAACTTGATAAGCTTCAACCGATCCGTAATTTCAGGATCTTTGGACTGTAGAGTAATAAGACGATTATTGTGTTCTTTTGAAAAGTTTAATTTGTTAAGTCATGATTCTTCCTCTCTTGGGTCAACTTAGATCTAAAACTTTGGGCCTTAGCACTGACTGCAAAAACGTTAAGATCAGCACTGGATTTTGGTTCGACAAGCGGTGGATCAACAAAATCTGGTTCGACAACGTCTTCGTGTTCTTTTGGCAAAGTTAAGTGTGGAAACCTATTTATGGCATCTACATGAGCCATTTTGCTACCAGGGAGATGTATAACCTCGTAGTTGAGCATTGTAAGAGCTTGATGAATTCTACCGAGTCTCCCTGTAGGTTGTTTGCATTTCATAAGAGTAGTAAGGCTTTTGTGATCTGTATAGAAAACGACTTTGTTGTATTGCAAGTGTGGACTGTAATGGTGAATTGCGTAAAAAATGGCAGTGAGTTCAAGATCACTGATATTGTACTTTTTCTTGTGCTTGCTAAGTGAACGACCAGAGTACCATAGAACTCTTGGGATTGTTTTGCCCTCAGATTGCTGCTCTTGAACCAACATAGCACCAAGACCATCGATAGATGCGTCAGTATAAACAATGAAAGGTTTGCTGAAGTCGGGATACCCAAGAATTGGAGCATTTATCAAGGAATCTTTTAGATTTTGAAAACCTTCTTGACATTTTGTTGTCCATTCCCATTTCTTGTCCTTCTTCAAAAGATTGTAAAGTGGAGATGCATAAAGCTGGAAGTGAGGGACAAACCTTCTGTAAAACCCCATGAGACCTAGACACCGACGGAGCTCTTTGACATTCTTCGGCGAGTTCATATCCTTAATCACGCTTATTTTCCCAGGGTCTGGCTTAACTCCATCCTTCGAAACAATGTTGCCCAAGAACTTGACCTCCTTCTTAGCAAATTGACATTTTTGCGGCTTAGCCTTGAGATTGGCACTAATCAAACTTCCAACAACCAGACTAATGTGCTTCAAATGCTCCTCAAACGTGCTAGAAAATATGATTATATCATCGATATAGCACAAGCAGATAAAGTATTGAAGTCCTGTGCGTATGAGTTGCATCAACCGAGAAAAAGATGCCGGTGAGTTTTTCAAACCTTGGGCTAATTTTGTAAACTGATAATGTCCTCCCTCGAAGGAAAATGCTGTGTAAGGCCTACTTTTCTTGTCCAGCTCAACTTGAAAGAACCCAGAAAGAAGATCGATTGAACTAAAGAAAACTGGTTTTTGGGAACCAATTCCATCAAGTGTATCATTGAGCCGCAGTAAAGGATAGACATCAGGCAGCGTTTGATCATTTAACCTCCTATAATCGATTGTCATCCTTGTTTCTATTAGAGCATTTGGATCAGATCGTGGCTCGGTGACAATGCAAATTGGAGAAGACCAAGGAGATGTACTAGGATCGATAACACCTTTTTCTAGCAAGCCAGCTACGTGCTTCCGTGCCTCGTCGTTTGCAAACATTGAGTAGCCATGAGGTCTTTGATAAATAGGTCTTGTTTCAGACTTTAGAGCGATTTCATGGTTTATTAGTTTAAAGTTGCCTAGTTCACCATCTAGCGAGAATGCTTCTCGACTGTCTGCAAGAACGTCCAGCAGCTGATCCTTTTGAACATTAGTGAGATCTGACTGACTCAGATCAATAGAGTCCGTAAGCTTTGCCCGAGCCTCCTCAAAGTTGAGATTGTGATGATGTATGGAGGTTGAATTTTTATGTTTTTCAGTTCCAAGGTTTGCTTGATTTGTAGTTTTACCATCAGAGACCATAAATAAGCCGAGAGCTTGTATTCTTTGGTTTGGACGGGCTAGTTTGGACGGGCTGGTTTGGACGGTCTGCGGATCGACAACGCAGTCATCGAGCACGACCAGCGTGTATTTATCGTTCAGTTTTATGGTGCTTTTAGAAAAATCTTTAACTGCGCCTTGATCTTCCTAAAATAAAATCAACAACCAAATCTTCTATAACATACGCAGTAACTCGGAAGCTGGACTTTTTGAGGTGAAACGAAATTGTTGAAGTTCCTTTTGTAGACAAAGGAGCACCACCGGCCGACTGTGCATGATTGAACTTTGAATATTCGACATCCGTTTTGTCACACTACCTAAGGCGTTTGGAGACCTCAGGCCACTGATGCAGTTAGAATTGGCCCCGGTGTTCAAAAGAGTATGTAGTTCAACCCCGTCACTACATTTTACATCGAGAAATGCCTCTCTTAGCAGAACACAATCTGAACTGACGAAATCTGGAAGATTATCAAACCACTGAAAAACTTTTAAGAATACTGGAAAAATTCGTGGCGCAATGTCTGGTCCTATTCCACTACAATGATGAAATAACTCTAGGTACTTAAGCCATGTTTTTCCATCCTCCTTGGAGTACCCAGAAAAATATTTTGGGAGAGGTACTTTTATCGGCTGTTTGAGCGGATATTCCCAACGTTCGAACGGGGTATCTTGATGTTGGTTTATGTAGGACATTTTGACGTTAGACATCATAAGGAGGTATTCGAGCAACAAAGTGATTACTTAACAACAGCTGAAAATTTGACCTTTGAAACGACTATAAAATCAGAATAACAGACAATCTAAGCAAAGAAATCAAATGTTGAAGTCACTTGTTGAACCACGCTTAACAAATCAATCCATGGCCAAACAACTAAACATATCAGCACCCTCAAGAAACAGAAGAAGTCCTTTGCCAGATATAAAATTGGCATTTTAGAATTTTCTGACAGCAGCATGATAAGGATGTAGAGAGAATTTGGATGTTAAAAGAAATCCATGATGATGAAGCATTGTGCTGATGTTGTTTCCCATGTCAACGCTGCTAGCCCAAACGAACTATATTGTGTTTTGGGATTTGTTGTGATTGATACTTATGACCACCGTTGTTGCGCGTGTAGTCACAGTCTGCATTTGTGACATTTCATATGCCTTAATGGTTAATTAGTTTAGTTTAATAAAAGACAACAATGATAAAAACCTTATGATCACCACTGTTCTGCGAGTAGCCTTATCTGTGATAGTAAACAAGTATTGGCAATTTAGATGATATTATTATTGGTAATTATTGCATTTTACTAGCTACAATTTTAAAAGGCTAGTGTGTTCCATGCTGCATGCATATTATACTAAGTTTTGTAGAACAATTTCCTTTCGACTTGCCAAAATTGCTGGTACAAATCGACTTATGGAAATATGAACACCACTGGTGTGCAAGTAATTATGTTATGCATAAAAAACGAATTTCAGCTAGAATATAAAAGTGTTTTCAGGGGCGTCAAATGTCTCCTCCACTGTAAAATGAGCACCACCGTCACTGCTTTGCAGAATATTGTGGCTTTTTTAAAAAAAGAAGAAATGCATTTATTTTTTCTGTAGATTCGGTTTCATTTGAAGAGCATTATATGCCATCAATTCACTCATGACACTGATTTTATTTACTTATTTGTTTATTTTTGTAAATATGCACAAAATAATTATGCCATTTTTTTAAAATGTTTCTTTCTTTTGTTTTGTAGTGTATTTTGTGAAATAATTATTATTATGATTTCAAGGCGTAATTACACTGAAAATCTCCACCATATGAAGTACACCTCTGTGAGCCGTTTTTGACTCACAAACTGGGCACTTCCTTATAAATTAAAAAGAATGATTAAATTAAATAAGAAATGTTTATTGATATAAAAAAATACTAAGCGCAGTGAGGTGTACCGGGGTCTATTACGCCAAGAAAAACATTTTGGTTATTAGACTTAAGAACGATAGTCACGTA
Source organism: Protula sp. h YS-2021 (assembly GCA_949752745.1). NCBI lineage: Eukaryota > Metazoa > Annelida > Polychaeta > Sabellida > Serpulidae > Protula > Protula sp. h YS-2021. The sequence continues at coordinate 83,870,661 of OX457028.1, forward strand.
CCATACATGATAGAATATCCACAACATAACATATATCTGAGTTCATAATATAATTTCTCAATCAACGTTTTATCATTCAGATATGCACTTCTAGATCCTCCCGTATATTATTTTCCGTAGCTTATATACTTGTAGATCCTAACAAAGACACTTATTATAAGAGTGGGTAACAAACAGGTGACAAGAATCAAAGGAGTAACAAAAGGGGTTTTACAATTATAAACACACCATAACTATAATAAACAACAGAAATTCTCATACAAATTATGTTCAGTTATATGGGCTATAAGCTGCATGCTCTACTAACTTTGATAGGTAAGGAAGATTCGACACAGGTCGATATTTCTTTAATTCTCAGGGTAGCGATGGTTTCTTAATAAGCGGTCTGATCACTGCAGTCTTGAAAGAATGTGGCATTCTGCTAGTTGTGATTGGCATATTGTGATTGAATATAATACAAGTCATCTGATTACCAGGTTCAAAGACGCCACATTTCAAATTAAAGCAAGTCACCCTTCTCAGTAAGTGCACTGTAGGGTAAAATATGAGACAACGAGAATAGTAAAAAGTATTATCTGCCTGGACGGTAACCTGTTTAATATCCATCTTGTACAAAAGACTGATATATTTGAAGATACAAAATATATCTGATGCATTTGATCTTTTATAAATTGCTGATAAATTAGCCTTAAAAATACTGATGTCAGTTTATAATTCACAAAAACTAAAAAAATACTGTAATGCAAGTATTATGTAATTAATGTGTATAATTTTGCTTATGATTTCTGATTTCTGAGTTCCCGAATGCGAAGTCCCGAATGCGAATGCAGTGGTTTAGATCACATGTCATGGCCATTTAGACAAATTATAACATGCATTTTTATAACAAATTAAAAACTTAATTATATATATTTTTATGTTTTATCAACAAATCAAATACGGGTAGGGGACCTCGATTGCAGTTATTAACTCTAAAGGGTTTTGTTATTGGTTATTGCCTACACTGCTCCCACATTGATTGCAGAAGTTGTGAAAGCAACATGTTAATTCTCTGATAAGGATGAGGTGGTAAACACAATTAGGACCATACTGACTTGTAATTGTGTTCTTGTAATCAGTAGCATAAAGCAAGCAATTGTAATTGTGTTACTTAAACCGTATAATAAAAAGTAACAAATTTGCGATCAGAAATTACTAGCTATACATATTATAATTTGGAAATAAATTGCAAATTGAAAAAAATTCTTATAATAAGCAATAAAAAGAGTTAATTGTAATTGTGCTCTTGTAGCCACGTGATGAAAATTTAAAAATTGTAACAGAAATTGAATTTGGTACAATTGTTAATTCTTGTAAATATAATTCTTGCAATCATAAAAGGTAAAAGTCGTACTAAGGTCCTACTTGATAGATTTCGTAAACAGCCGTATCATTTCGTACCGCAAATATTTTGAAAATCTTAAATAAAATAGTTTTTTAAAATATATTAAAAGGTGATCCCTTGTCCACGTGGGCCTTTGTGCACTTGGGCGCTTGTCCCGGGGGCCCTTGCCCCAGACTGTACGCATGCAGCGCCAAAGCGTTCATCCCAACTACACCATCACAGAACCAACGAAGCATCCATCACAGAACCAACGAACGTGATTAAATGCCCATTGCACCTTCGTGTCTGATCGCAGTTAGTGGCATCCCAGTTATGCGCGGCAACTTCGAATGCCGTGCTGCGGAAGTCGGCTTATTACAGTTTGTGCACTTATGGGGTTATAGCAGTATCCCCGGAGTGCAGCGGCGCTACAAGTAGCAGTTTGAAACCTGTTTCTAAGATTTAAAACTGAATCGTTACCCGATTCTAACTGAACGCTGTCGGCAGCGATTCGATTCAGTTTCTTTCAATAGGATTCGTGCTCTTTTCGACGACATAGAAGTGTCTCGCACATCTTGCTCTCCAACCTTTCGATTAATTGCGACAACCACGGCATCGCAATCAGTCATGGATATTTCAATATTGTTATGGTTTTTATCAGCAAAACCTTACCCTCTACTGTGCCATGGTTGTTGTTCCCAAACACCGAAATGTTTAAAATCATCGCGTGATTAAACAGAACACATATTTAAATCAATCAACATTTTTTTCACTAAGCAACTACAGAGCTATAAAGCATATTCTTCCAACGAAAGTCATACAAAGTTACCGAAAATGCGAAAAAAATCGATAAATTCGCTGCAAAAAGCACCGAGTGGCTCTATTGTACATAATCATATTATGTATAGTACTTTTTATGACAATCAAAACATACCCAAACACAAAAGCACCATGATGTATTCTATAAAACGAGCCATTCTTGTCTGGACTGAATTTCGTCGGTTTCGTTTTACATATAAGCGAAATAATACTCTCAGAATCTGTTAAGGTCGATTGGGTAATCAGCGAAACATCAGCAACACTGTCAGAACGAGCATACTATTTATTTGTTATTTTTGATATTCTTGTGTCTGTTATTTGCCCAGTATGCCCAGTTGTCCTGGTTTACTTAGAGAGTTCTTGATCTGACTGACTTTAATTCGAGCTTTAATTGGTTGACACGGTCGAGATTATGGAGAAGCACGGAGCTGTATTAATGCTTATTGAACTTTTAGGAACAGTACGTATGGAACTCGTTTACTAATGTCATGCTAAATATATGAAATCCAAACCTATTTAATGACGCTTGAAAGAGAAGATAAATTTAATTCTGCTTGTGCTTTGACTATTTTGAATAAAATCAACCACCTCGGTTTAATTTGTAAAATGAAAACATACAAAAATAGGCACGGCAGATACTATATGCCAACTTTGTAAAATGTTTGCATACGACAAGTGAAAAAACTGAAGAGGAACTTATCTGCAGATGACTGAACTTTTATTAGGGTTTAACATCAACTGCATACTGGATACAGCCAGAGAAAAGCCAGTGGGAATTGACAATACATCATCTGCGTGTGAGACCAACTTAGTTAGCGCTTGATGGCGCTGTCGGAGTTGTGAAAAATTAGGCGGAAGTTTGTTGTTCTGCAAAAGTATTTGAGATTTCATAAACTTACAGAATGTCGAAAATTCCTTATTAAGAACTCTACATATAATAAATATGAAGCCTATCGGAAATATCCAAGCACAGATGGAAATGCGTTACAATACTTGCTACCATTACGTATGTAAAGTAATCGTCATTAGGGATGAGAGGCGTGGCCATATAGTCAAAATATGACGTCGTGAAAGCCAAATAGCTTCCAGTCAACATATTGACTATAATAACAACCCAGCTAACCACAGTTAATACAACAACGTTGCGTCTACATTTTCTAAAGCAGTGCTTGGATTGAATTTTCTCGTATTCTATGAAGAACTCCGATAGAGAGTTGTAGTGGTATGACACACGAAAGCAGGCAATGGCATTCACGGTGCATAGGCCTAACCATGCCATCATCATGATTATGAACAATATAGTTGATAAATCAAGCGGTTCCATCTGCCATAAAGCAAGCATAATTCTACCGCTGTTACAAACCAACACAACATATATAGTTAGTCAGTAAACCATCGATGGAGTCAATTTTCTGCATTTATGGTGATGTTTCAATATCACTCCGCCATCATGTCCGACAGTTGCATCGCTATCATTTAAGTAGTAGTCCGCATCGTGATATAATCCTACTACTTTCATGCTGTATAAGAAAGGCCGCAGTATGTCAAACATACGCGTTCTTTGTCGACAATACCATCGTTCTCTCTCCAAATTATCTGCAACTTGTATCGCGTTTTCGTTTTGCTCTGACATATTGATTACGTACTTAATATTTGACTTTATAAAATTCTCGTTCTTATCTCAATAAACTTTGCTTATACCCTAATAGTTTTATGTCCTTTAATTCTTGTTTGTAATCTAAGAGTCTTTCTAGGAAACTGCCATCAAAAATAGTATTATTTATAATCTACCAACATATGATCATTATATCTTTAATTCATGGCTTGATGTGCTTTGTTTATAATCTCAGATATTTTGTTTATATCCTTTTTTGTTTCTAAACAGAATTGTGAAACAATAAACAGTTAGTTGCGAATAATTCTACCTAAGTACAAGAAATGATGCTGTTACGTCCTCACTTTATACCTTAAAAGGCTTTTATACCTCACATCTTTTGTTTGCACCCCACGTTCTTTATTTACATATCTATATTTCTGTTTACATAATCAGATCTTTTGTTAATATCCTCTATTTTTTAAATAGAATAAACTCATTTCTGTATTTTTAGCAACGCACATTTGCCTTTCATGGGAAATTATAGTTGATACAATAATAATAAAACAATAACAATTATAAAAAATAATAATAGTGATAAAAAAGCTAATTCAAGCTACTCACACACTTAGTCTTTATAAAATGATTAACATTTCAGTTTAATCCCTTGCATAAAGGCATTTATTTATTTGTATCTACTAACTGCATTACAGTTAGTAGATGTAATGCTTAAAAAACATAAATACTTAATGTTCTGCCTACATACTGTTCTTCTAAAAGCATTCTTCTAAAAGCATTTATGATCTGGGAAATGACAAGCTGATGTAATGATCCTATTCTGTACATTACCTTTGTGTTACCACCCATGTACTGACTCACTTCCACAATTGCTGACACCCATATACAAGGACTTGCCATTAGTAATTAATGATGTCAATTGCGACGTTGGCCTTTACTTTTATCACATGCCAAGTCAATTTTGCCACTAAATTTTATGAGGCCATGACGCCTTTTTTCTATAATTGATATCTAAATATAACACAGCATCACAGGGATACAACTATATAATAGATGCAACTTTATAAATCCTACTTCATTTATTTAATTCTTTTTATGCAAAATAAATTTTGCAAAACAAACAGAAATATTAATACGTTTCACTATTAAGACCAAACAATTACATAACTGAATTTCGATGCAGCCAGGTAATCTGTGCAAGAACATACAGTAAAACCCTAGTTGTGGACACCTCAGTATTACGGACACCCTCATGAATTAGGGATATTTTCCGAAAGTTTATTTTGTAAATACCATTGGTTCCTCCACTAATAAAACTTCACTTTTTCAGGAACTCCTGATTCAATATAAGGGATGCACCCTTTGAACAGTATTGCTTAGACTGCCAATAAAAACTTGTTTATTTCTCAATAATTCAGTTTTTCCCCTGAGTACATCGCATCACTTTTCGACATACAGTAAAGCCACGCATTCTGAGTGCAAATGTGAAATGGATTACGGATGAGAAAAATAAAAAGCGAAGTCATAATGATTCAAGATGCTTAATTTAATTTCATTTCGCAAAGATATTTATTTGTATGTTTAATTTACCAATGCACCGAGGGGAAGTGTGTTTCAATTATTCTTAAATTCAGAGACGTCATTATGACTTACTGTGGTGGGAGGATGTGGGTACCTATCGGAGCGGGGAAGTTGGAGACAGAAGAGTTGGTGGAGTGGGGTGGATTGTCCGAATTTATTGTAGGAGGGGTGAGATTACCTACGCTTTCTCTAAAGAAAACTATAATATGCTATGCCATACATATTTAAAATGGGGGAGCTGTATATCATAGATAACACTATGTTCTACTAATTTCGACATGGCTCAAATACTCAGTTAAAGAAAATATAGTATTATTTTCTCGAAATATAATTTGGAATAATCTCTGTTCAATTCCTCTATTCAATTTCCAGTATAATTTGAGAGTTAACGCATATTTTAGCACACAATAACATTTTTTGTCAAAAATAATATATACAATTCATCACATACTGCAAGCTAAGGGACAAATTCTGGTTTGATCAAGAAAATAATAAACAATGGGTTAAAGATGAGACTACATTTTTTGGCTGCAGTTTATATTAGAAAAACACACTGAACTCCTGCTTCTAATTGGTGAAATTTACACACAGAAGACCAGCTAGATTTCAAAATTAACTGAGCCAGCGACAGGATATACTTTCTTAAAAGGGTACCTTAGTATTTTTTGTTTGTGTTCGTTTCTGTACATCCACTGTTTAAATCAAAATAAAGTAGTTGTATAACTAGATTTTTATGGTCGTGGATCCTCCCAGTGTCTCTTAAAATCTGCATATTTGGTCTAACACCCAACTTGCTAGAATTCTGACAAAGGTCACAGTAAGTTTCATAGAATTGAGATATTAGTAATAAAAGCATATAGGTATATTGTATTACTCTTGGGCAGTTGGGCAGCTATTAAAAAGGACATACGCAGCTACTGGTACGTAAATCTGTGGTTCAACAAGTGTGTGAAATATGTAAATATAGTAAGAATTATCAATGCAGCTATCTGCGAGCACATTTACAAAAGTAAACACATCTATCTTAACATTGAAAATTCCAATATGTAAATAATTTTACGGAACATCTTAAATACTAAATATATTCACGGGTATAGTCGTGTGGACAAGTCCTTCATGAGATAAAATTCAATCGGTTTTAAGAGAAAACCCTCAATAGAATAATGCACTCTACACTGGTAGCTGTTAGTGTTCTCGTATTCAATTCTCACTGCTACACTAACATCCCAATCAGTCCTGCCGTTGTATAATAAGAGACGTATTATTTTAAAGAATTTATTATTTTGATCGCGAACCTACGATAATATAATGTATTTGAACACAGTTATATGTGCATGTCAATTGTCGGTGCGCTAAAAGTATAGTATTGTAAATGTATGAATGTTTTTAATGTGAACGTTTTACCTAGTTAGCTAGTAGACAGGTTCTATTGTGTTATCGCCACTGAATTGCATGCACCTATGCTACGGGTATTATGAGGCAACTACAAAGTGATCAGCATCCAAGATAGGACAAAAGGCACGGTTATTGAGCTTTGTGTTCTGTTGCTCAAATCGAACCTTTGCTTCAACCTTAGAACAACAGTCAGCAGCCATCACAAAAAGTAAGGATTGCCAAATAAAGCCTAATGCTGATGGTGAATCAGAACCTGCATAAGCAATGTTCTGGAAAATTCAAAACTCTGAATAAGGAATCAAGAACCAGAGTCTATCAGAGCCTGGAAAAACACTGTCACATCACCAACGTATTTCTGAACAAAGAATAATGGATATGATGAACTTAATAAAAAATCTTTTAAAAGAACATGTTACATTGGTTTTTGCACCAACGGTGAATATGAGCTTACCAAGTTAAAAATAGCGAAAACATAAACTTATTTGAATCAAGTACCACTGAATACCTCTTGAACACTGCTTTCAGATATTACATTTTTATACACCAGCGGATACGAACACTGAATGACAATATGCCATCATCAGTCAGTTTTTGAGACATTGCGTATGCCATCATCAGCTGTAACTAAAATACCCTATGTGGCCAGAAATATATCAATTGTGCATGTCTTTACATAAACAGATTTATTTGGAATCTCTTGAATAATTTCATGTGTATAGAAAAGTGAGGAAACATATGTTGAAGTTCTGTTTTTAAAAAAAAAACGCCGATACGTCTTTTAATTTTTAGCATGAGATAAAAGCATGCACAATATAACTTTGAGCAACGTTATATGTATATATGTATATATGCTTGCCTACAAACTGTTAGTTCTTAATCAGCGGGGTGGGATATCAGAAACCGTATTTTGGCTTCGTCATATTTTTGGTCTTAAAAACTTATGTTTAGGAAAATGTTTCTAAGAATCTTTTTTCATCTGTTAAACTCTTAACTCTTTGTTCTCATAAAAGTCTTTTATATAATTGTAAGTAGTCCTTTGTGTGAACATTAAAACTAGCTTTAATTCCTTGTTAGCAGACACTCAGACAAGCGAGTTGCCTAAAGTAACAAGCGCCTCTATTAATAACCGCACCCAACATTTTGTCCGTAGTAATTGATAATAACTTTTTATCTTTCCACTTAAGAGATATGTGCTCAATAAGTTGACAGCTTCGTTATCTTGTTTCATTTCTATTAACGACAACTTTCAATTCTTTATTAGGCAATCCGTGTTTAAAGTGAGAAAAAATAGTGAAAAAAGGAGACAGAGGAAAGCAAACGGAAGAAGGAAAAGCAGTGAAAGGTCGGGACTAAGTTCCTTCGTGCTATCTACGCAGTAATTAGTAAAGATTTCTTATTTTTGGCTTGTGCGTTGGATATCACATTGGAGATATACTTTGGAACCGTCTAAATATATTAGTTTGAATTAGCTTAAATTAATTCTTTGGGTATTTTAGCAATAAAATAATAGTAATAAACATAGGAAACATGTGTTATATTTGACTTAGTATAATTCTAATTAATATTCTCGTGTTGGGCATTTACATCAAAAATTACAACTTTGCAGGATCACGACAATTCTAATATCGATGGACCACACAAACAAGGTTTTCGATCGTCTGTCAGTACTTCTTTATTCTATACAATGCATCTAAAGATTACTCTTTGTTTATGTTTAAGTGACTAAGCTTTATTTTTGCACAAAGCACGACAATACGCACGTTTTAACAACATTCCAAGTGCCTCTTGTCATGCATTCAGGAAGTAACCCCTTTTACACATTATCTCTAATTATTTGTTTAATATAAAAATGTTTGTATCTTTGAAAGAAAACTATAAGAGAGGGTAGGAGGATGGAGCTGGAACGAACAACTTGAAGATAGTATGGCGAATCCTGAACAAAATCAAATGATGTGATCTTAATAAGAAAAAGTCGTCTCACAGTTGAAAAATTAAAAGTCCATAAAAGTATTGAGTTATGACCAATAAGAAGAGGCACGGATAGACAATAGCGGCACTGACTCACGCAGGGGTCTTGTAATAAAGACACACCTGAAAAGTACCTTCTGAGTGGTCCTTTGTCGGGGGTCAGGGTAAATAAAGGGTAAATATTATTTATAGACCATTTTATCTTTGGCCCTCGCACTACCCACATCGACATCAAGCTTCGTGTGTTCAACATACCGCGAAATGGCATAAAAATCCCCAGTGTGTATTTCTTGTGGGGGAGGGGAAGGAGGTGGAGGCAAAAAAAATCACAAAACCCGTTATTGACAGCGTTTCGAGTGTTCTATCCCGGAATCTTGTGCAAAATTCAGCTTAAAACAGTATGCTATTCGACCCCATTAACCAGCACCTGCCACTCCTCCCTGAAAAAATACTTCAATAGCTTCGCACTCTAGTTCAGTGTATATCATCAAATTTTATTTATGGTTTCAGATTTTCCTATTGTCTTTAGCATGTTTTCTCAGTTACGAATCCACGCAAATTTCAATGCGACATCAAATAGTCGTTATTTATTGAATTTGGTCGTCCCGATCATGTGATTTCTTATTCAAAGAAAGGAGACATTTGGCGTTGAGGGTTAATGAACATTTCATTCACAGACTCGTGATTAAAAAATATAGTTTGCCATTTGGACATCTTTGCCACGTTACAGTGGATATTCTGACAACAGAATACACTTTTTTTTAAATTTTCATCGTGAGATTAACAACTTCGTGTTGTTCATTGCAAGTATAGATGACTTTCGGCATGTAGTTTTCAGCAAGCGTTTTAATTTAAAAACATGTGTAGCTATTTTGTTTGAAAATAACATTGCCATTTAGAACCAGGGAAGAATGGGGATGCATCGTTTGAAACTTAATCTGGAATAGAGGGGCGTAATTCTGGCGAAGGGGGCAACAAACGTAGAAAATTATACTTTAAGTAAATGTTTAATTTGAAATGATCGCTGGTAGTGCTTGCTAGCCCGCCCTTCCATTCCCAGTCCCCTCCCTCTTCTTGCTCACCCTTGCATTCCATGCCCCCTCCATTGACAACCATCAGGAGTGTTGGATTTAGCATTGTTTACGATAATTCATTCGCAGTTATATCCTCGTATTATTCAGCTGTTTTTATCAACTCGTGTCTTGTACAGTCGCTGTTATCTAATATCTAATATCTAATATTTTATATAAACATTTCTCCAGTTTCGGCTTATTCACGCGTATAAAGTTCTCATATCAAAGCACAGCGACCTACAAACAGCGACCACATACCCACTTACAAAACAATTTTTTATTCAATTATTGGTACATTGAAATCCAGTACTTCTTACTTGTGTGTGAGGGCGATTCTTAAATATTTGTTAATGATAACGATTTTGCTAAGAATTTTTGAGACTGGCGAGAGTGATGAATGTATTTGAAGCACGGAAAAGCAAATTTGTTAATAAATTTAACAAACGAAAAAATACATTTAAAAATAAAATTAGTAAGGTTTATAAAAGGATAAAATTGAAGCAAAAGCTCCAGCAATTCTGACTTGGTTTCTATAGTTCTTCCAAGTGATACTTGATTAGGATTTTTATAAGTGTTAGCTGCGCTATCATAATTAATTATGAGAGAAACGAAAAGATTAGGAAGCTTATGGCGAGCACTGACGAGGAATTATAGGCCAACTGTCTGACAGGTTATAGCAGGACTTTACTAGATAAAAATAAAATTGAAATATACATATAAAGCACATGTCAGAACACATATAAAACACGGATTTATGTGTGAATAGATGTGTACATCACCTTAAAAATACTAATTATGCCATTTATTTGCAGATAAAAAAACCTTATTTAGAACTAAGTCAGCAATATGAATAATTGATTGCCCAGATAACAATTTTAAGAATGTATACACAAACTTTCATACGGTTTGTTTGAAACGTATACTGTTAGCAATAATTGCGCATCATAATATAATAAATATACTAAATATTTATTGGCCTGGAAGTTCAAATGTCCACATCTTGCAGTTTTCCTTCGTACATGTAAAATGGGCTCCAGGGTGTATTTTTATGAGTCTGCAGTTCAGTCATTATTATCTCGTTTTTGAGTGATAAACATTCTGTATGACACGTATCAAAATATTGCCTACTTATTTCATGTAGTTTCATGGTGAACAAGCAAACATTTATCTGATACTTCATTTCAATGGATTGGTATAATTTTGCTAATTATGCTCCAGTGATTCCAAGTCAAAGAAAAGATAAACAATTCCCCTAAATCAGGCTAAAATTGGAGGATAAAAAGGTCAGATTTCATGCAAATGCTGGAGCTTCTATTGAATGCAATATGCAATAAACAATATAAACAAAACTTGTTGATGAATTATGGTATCAAGTACAGCCTATAATCATTAAAAACAACGTGTTAAGTTTTAAAACGATTTTATTACAACCATAATTGTCAAGTGCTAAAACGATTTAATTGCAACTGTAAGTGTCAATTGTTAAAACGATTTAATTACAACTATAAGTGTCAAGTGTTAAAGCGATTTAATTAATTACATCTGTACCAGATATACATGCTCCATTTACTTCCGAATAATTGATAGAAATTCGCAAAATATGACTGAAGAATAGTGCAACCCTGGAACAACGTTCTACCATAGTCTACGATAAGGTTTCAGGATAAGTTTAGGTGATTTTTTAAATGCAAAAATTTATACAATGTTGCAAAACAAAACTTACTGTGTTTAATTGAGATTGGTGGTTCTTGTGTTTTTATCAATTACATCAGACGTTACAGGTGTTGTTATCTACAAAATAGAGTAATATCATTTTGTACGTAACGCGAATACACGAACATCCTGAATAAGGTCTGAATAAAAACAGGTAATGACCATTATATTTAAGTTATCTCACTCCAAAGTGCCATAACGCCATCCAAGTTACTACTAATGTATGCACTATAGAGGGGTTGTGAAACTCCTCCGTTAAGATTTTGTTATATCACACATGTATTCTTCTGAAATCTACACTTTATGAACTGACCTAAAGTAAAGTAAATTGAAGATACTAATTTGGACTAACGAACGGAAAGAGGTGAAGCAATTTTTATATTTTCTGTCGCCTCGTATGAAGAAGTAGTCATACACTTTGACAGTCTATCGGGATTTAGTAAAGATTTTTAACATATTCAATTAAACGCCAATACTACTTGCGAAATTAATTAGCAGTCTCTGTTTGTGAGACAGCGTGTCCCATCGAATTTGATTTCTTTCGAAAAGCCCAGTCATATGTTGTAAGTTATTAAATAACCTAGGTACTCTCTTCGACAAGCATAGACAAAGTTTTATGGAAAAAAGGATTGATTTTAAACACTTTCTGTGCAATTACAAGTTGATGCAATACTACCTGTTGTATATTGTGGTGAAAACTGTACAATGATCACAAAATACGTCACCAACAAACCCACGATAGCCAATATAGTAGGTTTATCTATAACAAACATTTTCCACGCAGTTAATCCGATGGGTGGTCCGTTTAGTTTTCCAAGGAACAGCTGCACCTGAAAGGCTTCCCTTCCAGATATATCAGTCAGTGTCATAGGGTAGATATCATTCATGCACTGGTGTGCTTTTTGGTTTAATGTAGCGCCACAGAAACAAATTACTGTAATAACCAAAGTTGGTGCCGCTGTCCAAAATAACATTGAGCCAAGAAAGATCGGATTTTCGGAAAATTCTTTACCCCATATTAAATTGTACATATTGATGATGATTTGCAAACTGGAAACAGCTAGAGAAAATCCAATGAAAATTGACACTACATCATCTGCATGTGAGATCAACTTAGTTAGCGCTAGATGGCGCTGTCGGAGCTGTGGAAAATTAGGCGGAAGCTTGTTGTTCTGCAAAAGTATTTGAGATTTTATAAACCTGCAGAATGTCGAAAATTCCTCATTAAGAATGCTACATATAATAAATATTAACCCTATCGGAAATATCCAAGCACATTGTAGATAGAACAGCGTTACATTATTTGCCATCATTACATATGTAAAATAATCGTCACTAGGGGTGAAAGGCGTGCCCATATAGTCAAAATATGACGTCGTTAAAGCCAAATAGCTTCCAGTCACCATATTGACTATAACAACAACCCAGCTTACCACTGTATATATGATAACTTTACGCCTACATTTTTTAAAAAAGTGATTTGATTGAATTTTCTCATATTCTATACAGAATTCCGTTACGGCGTTGTAGCGGTACGATGCACGAAAGCAGGCAATGGCATTCACGGTGCAAAGACCTAACCATGCCATTACCATGATTATTAACAAGACGGCTGATAAATCAAACGATTCCATCTGCCCAAAAGCAAGCATTATTCTGCCGCTGTTACACACCAACAGGACACATATTATTAGTGAATAGATCATCGATGCCGTCACTTTTCTGCATTTATAGTGATGTTTTAATATCACTCCGCCGTCTTGTTCGACAGTTACACCGCTGTCATTTAAGTAGTAGTCTGCATCGTGATATAATCCTGCTGCTTTCATGCTATATAAAAAAGGTCGTAATATCTCAAACATACGCGTTTTTTGTCGAGAACAAATTTGTTCTCTCTCCATTTTATATGTCACTTGTACCACGTCTTCGTTTTTCTCTGACATATTAATTATGTTCTTTTGTGTTTGACTTTATAAAATTCTTGTTGATATCCTCCCAAACTTTGTTTATGTCCTGAAATATTTGTATGTCTTTCCATTAATGTTTGTAACCCTTTTGGTGCATGTTTCTATCAAGAAGAATATCATTAATAATATAATCATATGGTAAATATCACACAATCATATCCGATTAATCTGTCCTTTTTATATTCTCGTATCCGTGATTAATATTCTTGTGTGCTTTGCTCATATTCTCAAGTATTTTGGAATATTCTACCAAAGTACGAGAAAATCTTAAATCCAAACTATTACGTCCTTTCTTTATATCTTAAAAGGCTTTTCATACGTCACATCCTTTGTTTGTACTCCACGATCGTCATTTGCATTTACATCTCTGTTTGCATAATCATATCTTTTGTTTATATAATCAAGCCACTTTTAAATAAGATAAACTTTTACACTTTTAGCGAATCACATTTTCCTTTCAATGAAAATCATAGTTGTAATAATAACATTAATAAATATCATTATCAATTAATTTTTATTACTATAGAAGGACGTATGGTGTTGAATTATTACCGTTATTCTATTAGTTAAGCTTCCTGTTGAGGCATGTTACTCACTTAGTCTTAATAAAATGACTAATATTTTAGTGAACATCCTTGAAAAAATGCAAATTCCTTGCAAATGCACTTATTTGTGTATACTATCTGCATTAGAACTGTGTTTTGATATAAATACCTACAGTCCTCTATACATATCGCTTTTCTAAAAGCTCTCATTTGATCAAATTTCACTCATTACAATTGTGTCGTCATTTCCCACGCATTTCTGTCATCTATGGCACACATACAGAAAAACACACAATTAAATAAATGCTATTTTGACACCCGCACCCAAAGACCTACCATAAGCTATTGACTGGAGTTAATTGTGACGTTTGTCCATAATTGATATCCTTGTTTTATATAGACTTACATTACCACATTAATAATTGTTTCTACTGAATCTATTGCACCATTTTCTACACGCGTATCCTTGTGTAAATTTGGTGGTTTAAATAACAACCTTAATTCCAAATGGTATCAAAATAAACAAGCTTCAAGAAAAACATTTGTTAGAATTTTTACATTTTATCACATTGTTTACATGAACAATAATTAATTAGTTAATTAACAAACAAATATTTATTATTTACAAAGTAGATAAAGGATAGCAAACATAGGTTGGATTAAATGAAAGCGGAGAGAACTCTGTTTCCGCGGATATTAAAACAATAAAAGCGAGTGTTTGAAGTTATTTCTGTCTTAGTTAATATGTATTCTACATTTCGGAGGGCTGACGACTAAAAGAGCTAAAGAGCGAAGCCATGTTTATTTATGTATTTACCCCTCAAGCTTCTTCTAGCACACGAACATGTTGATGTGGAAACCTTTAAATTAAGGACACCCCGTTATCATAGGAAAATCTGTATATCTGTTGAGTTAGTATCCCTAATAGAGAGTTTCCAGTGTGTCTGAAGATTCAAAAGTTTTAAGTTTTGTATTTGTTTTTACATATCATTTGTTTAAATGTCTATATAACATCCCTAAAAATGTTGGTATTTGTAAATATTTATGGCCACTATAGATGATCGCCTGGAAAATATAGAATAAATTTCAAAATGCTTGACCATGTGCGGTAAAATGATTTACAATAGAACTGTTTCACTGTTGTATCGCCTTTTGCACATGGAAATTTCCTTGTAAACATGATAACTCCATTGCCAAGAGAACTTTATTTCCATGAGAAGACAATTTCATGGATTCCATTAAAAAGTGTAGTGAAAATTCAACACTACACGGAACAGCTGTTCGGAACGGCCTAATTAATATAATTTATGCTGTGTTTATAAAAAAGGCGCCTGTCGCTCAAGTGGGAGCCATATTGAATAAAGTACCAAAGAAAAGCCCTCAATGGCCTTTTCTTCATTGGTACTAGAAGTTGGAAGTTGAGTCCAGAACCTCCTTAGACGTAAAGGTAAATTCCACCTATACTAAACACTAAACTAAACAGAAAATTATTATCAAACCTTACTTTGTTCTTTGTTCTCGGAATATTTCTTGGAACTCTTGGAACGTTGGCTGATTTTCTCACTGACTGAAGTGAATGTATTTAAAAACTGCATGTAAAACTGCAAGCATTATTTTTATTCATCCATCAAATGTACTAAAAAATAACAATGCTACGTTTATTTTTTGTTAATCCGGTCCCATTACAACTTCATGCATTGAATCGTTATAACTTTATTCTTAAAACCATTGAAAATGTTCAGATTTTGTAACTTTTATACACATTCCTAAACCCTCTTCAAGAAAGCTTCTTGTATTTATTGTGTACTTCTTGTATTGTGCCAAAATTAGGACACATTTTTAAAAGTGCACAGAAAATTAAAGTCCTTATAAATCCAAATCAAATATTTGTGCTCACATACTGTGAAAGATTAAAAAAACTAGATAAAATTTACAATGGAAACAATGGAAACATACATTTTTCTTATCATATGAATTGAACAAATTTGTAGTATGGCGGACACAGTAAAGGTAAAAAAAAACAGAGCTGAAGTGTAACCTATGCACTAAACCTACACTTCTGCCCTTTTCAGGCGACACTTTCTAGTGTGTCTTTGAGAAACTGCATGTTTTAAATAACTGCCACGTTGACACTAGAGCTGAATCGTCAAGAGCATCAAAGCATATATCGTTGCATATTCATGATACGTATTAGGGAAATTAAGCACATAACATGGTAAAAGGAGCAAAGCAAAGTGTATGTTTTGTGCAAATGTCGTAAAAATAATACTCTCAAATCATTTTCTTGTTTTAAGATTTAAAATAACAGATACTCGTCACGTTCGGCTGCAGGAAACAAAGCTTCTAGAAGTGATCCTGCTCATTTAGTTCCATTCAAAATCAACTTTATTCTCTGAAATCTTTATCAAGTACAAATCTTTATAAATATGTATTCCTTTATAAATATTTCGTTACAATTACATAAATATTTCATAAACACATTTCATATAAACATTTAAAAAGTCCGTGCAATTATTTAGGGTATATTGATAACAAGATCTAAAAAACTAAACTTCATTCAACAATTTTACATAATGTTCACTAAGATTGACCTAAAAATTTAACTTCCGTTACTATGGGTTAATTCGACCTGTCGGAAAACAGTTGCTGACCGAACTGACATTATAGTGATGAAAATTGCATTTATTTTTCAACTAGATGAATTCCTTTTATTTATCTAGACCACTTTTGCCTTCCTTGTTTACAATCACTAATTCAGAGTTTCTTGAAACAGTCAGAATATTTCAATACCATAAATGTCTTATTTCGACATCGAAAAACAATTATTTCCCCCGCACAGTATGGCTACAACACAGAACGACTTTCGTTTAATGAAAAGTGCCAGTGCGAAGCTTCAAAACTCTAAAGTTCGCTTCTTAGTAAAGCCGCTAAGCTCTGCTGCCGCACTAGTCGACTGGCGAGTTTTAAGCCGTATGATGTACCAATTGTCTTGGAAAAGCAATAAGTTCAAAATGTTCACTTCGCCGCCTGCTTACGCCATTGCAGACTCGCGTATACATTGAGACCGATTAATACGTTTCCGTAGAAGTAATTCGGTTCTGTAGTTACCAATTGTGAAACAATGGACCAAGCATTGCATTTGGTAGTTGCAAATTTTTGCTTTGTACTACCTGATATAAGGTATTTAGAGATGCTTCATGGGAAAGATTCAAGGATGTATTTTGCTACACGATAGCATCTAAGATTGGCAAGTCTATAAATCCATCATTTATAGGAATACTTCAAACTTTATCTCATTCATTAGTGGTTGGTGTCGGAAAAGTTAGATTAGACTACACTGATTTATGAAGCGTTTCGAGAATCAGTCCTAGTCGAATTGAGCAAACTAGCCGGAAAGCCTTTAGTTATTCATTGCCCAATTCTGGGGAGTCAACAGAAACATTTACTAATTTGCAGATCTTAAGCTAATCATAAATATGTTTCACACCATAGACTTTCACTATTTTTATATATGGCATGTATAACATATACATGTGGCTTATTGTGTTTCCAAATGCAGTCGTTGGATAACCACAGAGATCTGGCAGAAAAATGTGCAATTGAGTTTATTCAAAACATTTATGTTTTTCCAAATTGTGATAGAAAGCGATGCACCTTACATTTCGCAAGAACGTTCACAATTGCTATGTAATTTGAATTCTACTTGAAAAAATACTGTGGCAGTTTCTGGGAATATGGGAGTAACATTTCTGTCTGCTATAACTCTGTCCACCTTCTCTAACACTGAGAAGAGCGTGCAACTGGAAACTTGTTTACAAAAGGTTACATCATTTGACAGTATTTGTTAGTATTTGTCAGTTTTGTAAATAAAACGTAAATAGCATTGTAATTAAGTCATTCATTTTTGTGTATTTACTTATAAAAGAAAACACAATGGAAGAAGAAAGAAAACACCTGTAACTTATTAAAAAATTAATGCATACAGTTTTCAAGCAATTGCAATTTTATAATTAATGAGATATTATCGTCTCCACAGACTACTATTTCCATGGACTACCATTTCTATGCACTATATATTTTCATGAATGTCCTATTGATGGAATGCAATAGGGAGAGTACCATTTCCATTTATAAAATATTCATGAAGTACCATTATCGCATAAAGGATCAACTCAGTCGAAAAACGGGTCCACAAATATCACGTTTTATTCACAAGTATCAGCACAAGATTTAAAGTTTGCCAAATGCAGTAAAAATCATATATTGCCTCAAATAAATTCAAAGCTCACAGCGTTTTCCGTATACAATCTATTCTACAGTCTATAAATTTATTTAAGTCGTATGCCATAAGAGTTTTAAAGTCCTGTTTTTAACTAAAAGTTATAAAATATGGCGTGAGACACTCACGAGTCAATTCAACAACGTGCCTATCCATGACTTTTTAAAACGTCCCCTAAATGCATAATACTAATTGTGAAATAGGAGTACTGAATGAAAATTGTCATCCTTTTTAACAGAATTGGCACTCTGCTCGAACCACGTCTGGCCTTTAAAGTAGCCCTTTCTATGTGTTTTTGGTTTTGGATACGCATGGTAGCCTTATGATAGCTAGTGCCTATCCCCTTTCTCCGGTATTTTGGATACGTATGGTAACACTTATGATACCAATTGCCACCTCCCACTCTGCGGTCTTTTCCGTACTCCGCTTAGTTCTTATTACACCTCCTGTTTGTGATAGTAAACGAAATTACGTGATGCCTCCATTAAAATAAAAAATAAAACCACACGCCGGTTAGGAGTGATCCGAAAACCATTTTTTAACCTTACGCAATGTTCGAACTTACCATTCAGGCTCATCTAACCATTCAGGCTCATCTAAACAGTTCTACAGGCTGTGGGAGGTTTTTTGGATCCATCCACCCTTTAGTGTGGTTTTACTATTACTACTATCAAGTAATGTGGAGGGCATTAGGTGTTAATTACAACGTTCTTTAGATAATTATAAATATTAAACTGCTAAGTGAACATGCCACGTCTATTACATGCAGGATAGATGTCGTGATATTGGATCAAAGTAGAAATAGTTACTCATGATGTAAGCATAATAAAGAAACAACTTTTCAATGCGGTGTTATTAGGACGCCCGTGATAACTCAAGAACAAAATCGGTTAACTTTAGTCATCCGTTAACTCTGAGCATATCAAATCCAAAAATACAAATATCTATCCAATGATATTTTGCTTTCTTGCTTGTGGTTTGTTCAACAATATGCCAAACACGTCGAGTAAAAGCAGGGAAAACAGGTTTTTGGTTGAGGCAAATTTTAAATTACGTTGTTAATTCCACGTTGCTAATGTTACAGTTGTTGGCGTTGCAAGGATGTAAACAATCCAAAACCACACCTGAAAGACGGCGTTTGAGCAGTCATATAAGCAACAAAACCATAACTTGCATACAACGACACATGTCTGACTTTACAGAGCGTTTAGCCTAATCTTGGTGACCGTGCATTGTTGAGACATTGGTCTTGACAACTGTTGGGAATTAAAGTAATCGACATGATTCAAATTGAAGGCAATTTATAGAAGGCCATTCATGTCAAGGCCTTTCTAACATTCCGCAATATCAATATTTGTAATACAGTGTCCCAAAATGAAAATAAGAATAAATGTAAATTTAGTATATCGTTTTGATGTAGCATCTGTAATTTCCATCCTACTGGACTTTGTTGTAATAAAGAAGAAATACGATTTACCAAATTGTCGCATAATTTATTTACTGAAAAAAACTGATTTGCCAAAGACAAACAACGTATATCCAATGAAATGTAATTATGTCAAAGAACATAAACATTTATCATTGTCTGACAAAAAGTATTGTTTCCCTATGGGTTTTATCGAAACATCAGAAAAGTGTTGCTTTCACATTATAAAAATTTAATTAAGTTAACAATTATCTACTATAGATAATGATAAATATGATTTTATAGAAAATAACAACTAATTTGTTTATGACAATCTCCAATAAACAAAGTAGTAACGTATTCCAGATTTTTAACATTTGTTTTGATTTTAATGTTAATAAATATCACAGAAAACTCACAAGAAACCAACAATTCAAACATTATATTATTATTTAATACATAAAGGGACATATATTATAATATGTATATATATATCAGGCATAGGCTTTGACATGACACGTTAGGGTCTAGGTACAGACCTCTATTTGTGTTTCTTAGACATAGCAAGTTATAGTGAAAAAATATAGTTTAACCTTTATTAGCAATTCGGTTTAACTGCCTTGAAATAATATGAGCAATTATAGAAGCATAAGCATACATGAAAGAGCAATTAAATATTATCAAATAGTTGTTTCCTCTCTCTAACACTATAACAATAAATGATTATTTGAAAAAAAAACCACTTCACACGCTTCACTCAGGCATTTGTATTAACATATACACGTTAGCTGCAGTCTAAATGTAAGTTATACGTAATTATTTATAACTGAGATGTCTCAGGCAAGCTCAATAAAGTATCAATGTGTTAATTGGCACATATGGACTTCTCTTTAGTCAACATGAATAACAGTCAATAAAAGACCAGTCAGAAAATGTTGACCTGCAGGTCAACGTTTTGGAAAATGGTTAATACTTTCTGCTTGTTGACTCAACATAAGACCATATATACATTATTACATGACGCAACTGTTGTTAACTTTACAAATAACTGCAATATCTATCAGCGTTTGTGTTCCAGTCCAGGTTGAGAAATTATTGGCTTTAGAATCGACCAATCAAATTACAACATTTCCAAGTCATTTAGCAGTTACGATATTTGATCTTTAATGCACAATAACCATTATATGTTCATACAAATTTAAGTTTTCGCTATAATGTTCATGCCACCATTTTGACATATACAAGTTACAGTGCATTGTTTATACACCCAAAGTACAATATAAACGGCAATATATATTTATTTAACCATTAATACTAAGTACACATTTAGAACTATAAGCAGTAATAGAAATTTTCAAAGTAATATTAATTTTTACATGTATAGAAATATCAGGTGAATATAGTTACATATTTTAAAATACCATATTGGTGTCCATCCAACTGGCAGCAATCATTCAAGCACAAAAAGTTACTAGCTGAAATACTGACATAACATGGAAGGCTAATAAATTAGTTAAGGGAAATTCAACGCGAAAATGTTGATTGAAAAAAAACTATATGTATATATACAAATATTTGTAAAGCACACGGAATTAATTATTAGTAGAAAAATATGCTTAGAAATTCACAGCAATTAATATACAGCAAAAAGAGACTAAAAACTCGCTTTAATAAATTTGATCATTTACAAAGTCTATATGTTATATAATATAGACCCGTGAATATAAAATAATAATTGTGAAAGATTGTCTACTGTGAGAGGGGGTGAGGCACTCACGAACGAACCAGTTTCCATGCATGACAATGACTTTTTAAAACTAACGCCGAATCTTTAATTTGAAATAATACTCTATTTTTAAACTATTTTTAACACACGTGACACATGTGATATGATATGTTGCTCCAGGGATATCCTACGCAGAATAATGAGTTGCTTTTGGGAACTATACCACTATATTCGACACGACTTTTTGTTGTGTGTTATAATAGCGATAGAATCTCGCACTTGTAGAAGACCACTGAACAGCGCGTTCACAAATTTTCCTCGCGTGCCCAGCCATGATCTCCACAATAACAGTGAAAATGTATGAAAATGGGATACCATTAATGGTTCAGAAGAAAAGCAGTTCAGCAGAGAAAAAGAAAGATAAATAAATCTGCCTTGGATACGGCTTCATACTTAAATGTGATCGGGTTACTATGCCTGTCCAAGGCGTTTTGAAAAAAAACGGACTCTGTTCACGGTCCGCACTCAACGTTATACTTTCTTTTTCTCCATGTGTTTTTGAACATGCATGACACGCATGGCACGTATGGCACGTATGGCACGCATGACACGCATGGTACACAGGAAACGCATGACACATATGTTACAAAATGCCACCCTCTGCCACTCATCCCACGAACACGATAATCATACTGCGCCTGTTTTTAGACACCTTATTAAATCAGAATTACTAAGCATCACTTTGTTTCTTTCTCAGATTTTTCAGCTTCTTGTTTTATTTCTTCTCTGCGTTTTGCTCTACGATTGACATATTTTAAAACAGGTTCAAATTCCAGCTTTTGCTGTTTGTAAAATTCTTGCATACGTTCATCCAATGCTTTTATTTCATCAGACAGAGTGTGATTGTCTTTTAATTTATCATTGAGACTGCTAATGCTGTGTTTAATTTGATCAAGTTGTTTTAGAATATTCTCTGTACTGTTAATCGGAATAACTTTATCGGCACCAGGTTCGGTAAGGCTGCTGTGCATCACAGAAATCGTCTGGCCTGGCCTCTTCTGAAGCTCATCTTTTTTACTTTCAGCCGGCAGCTGTTCAGCCGGGCTTTGGTCACTTCCTGCTTGTTTCTGTTGTCTAAACTCAGATAAATCTGATCTGATATCCTGCATCCTATCAAAAAGATATGAGCTTTGCACACTTATGTTATTTTCCCATTTCAGGTTAGCTTAGAATTTGAGTAACGTTTTCAGGCCGACTGCGCAGAAGTAAAGGAAACTAATAACACAAGGTTCTTTCAATAATATGACTTAAAATAGAGGCAGATAGAAAGAGAGAGAAAGAGAGAGATAGAGAGAGAGAAAGAGAGAGAGATAGAGAGAGGCAGAGAGAGAGAAAGAGAGAGAGAGGAGAGAGAGAGGTAGAGAGAGAAAGAGAGAGAGAACAAGAGAGCAGAGAAAGAGAACGAGAGCAGATAGAGAGAGCGAGAAAAAGAGAGAGTAAGGAAGAGAACGAGAGCAGATAGAGAGAGCGAGAAAAAGAGAGAGTAAGGGAGAGAGCAGAGAGAAAAATAAGAGAACAAAGAAAGAAAAAGAGAGCAGATAGTGAGAGGGAGAGAGAGCACGAGAGAAAGAGAGAGGGAGATATATATATATATATATATATATATAGAGAGAGAGAGAGCAGAGAAAGAGAAAAAGAACAGATAGAGATAGCGAGAAAGAATGAGAGAGAGAAAGGGAAAGAGCAGAGAGAGAGAGAGAGAGAGAGAGAGAGAGAGAGAGAGAGAGAGAGAGAGAGAGAGAGAGAGAGAGAGAGAGGGAGAACAGAGAAAGAGAGCAGATTGAGAGAGAGCGAGAGACAGACAAGGAGAGAGCGGAGAGAGAGAGAGGTGAGAAAGAGAGGTAGAGAGAGAGAGAGAAAGAGAGAGAGATCAAGAGAGAGAGAGAGAGAGAGAGGTAGGGAAAGAAAGAGAGAGAGAGAGGTTGGAGAGAGAAAGAAAGAGAGCCGGGAAGAGGGAGGTAAGAGAAAGAGAGAAAGAGAGAGATAGAAAGAGGCAGAGAGAGAGAGAAAGAGAGAGAGAAAGAGAGAGAGAAAAAGAGAGCAGAGAAAGAAAACGAGAGCAGATAGAGAGAGCGAGAGAAAGAGAGAGTAAGGGAGAGAGCAGAGAAAAAAAGTTAACAAAAAAAGGAAAAGAGAGCAAATAGTGAGAGAGAGAGAGAGAGAGCACGGGAAAAAGAGAGAGAGAGCGAGAGAGAGAGAGAGAGAGAGAGAGAGAGAGAGAGAGAGAGAGAGAGAGAGGTAGAGAGAGAGACAGCAGAGAAAGAGAAAGAGAACAGATAGAGAGTGAGCGAGAGAGAATGAGAGAGAGAAAGGGAAAGAGCAGAGAGAGAGAAAGGGAGAATAGAGAAAGAGAGCAGATTGAGAGAGAGCGAGAGACAGACAAGGAGACAGCAGAGAGAGAGAGAGAGAGAGGTGAGAGAGAGAGGTAGAGAGAGAGAGAAAGAGAGAGAGCAGGAGAGAGAGAGGTAGAGAGAAAGAGAGAGAGAGGTTAGAGAGAGAAAGAAAGAGAGAGAGGGAGAGATAGGTGACACAGGGATAGATACAGAGAGAGAGACAGAGAGAGAGAGAGAGAGAGAGAGAGAGAGAGAGAGAGAGAGAGAGAGAGAGAGAGAGAGAGAGAGAGAGAGAGAGCAGAGATTTAAGACAAGGAAAATTACATTGATACATATGCATAG
Source organism: Protula sp. h YS-2021 (assembly GCA_949752745.1). Classification (NCBI taxonomy): domain Eukaryota; kingdom Metazoa; phylum Annelida; class Polychaeta; order Sabellida; family Serpulidae; genus Protula; species Protula sp. h YS-2021. The sequence continues at coordinate 83,894,842 of OX457028.1, forward strand.
CATATACATAGCATATTTATTTCTTTTATTTACTTATTTTATGGTTAGGTTAAATTTTATATATTTAGCTTTAAAACTGTCTTAAGAAAGTCATTAGTAAATGTATTTTTGCTTTGGTTTCGTTTTATGTTAGAACTAATAACAGTACCGTGTTAGCATGTTATTCAGTGAGTTGTCTACTTTTGATTCCATTGTAATGTGATTATCCACTTTTTGCCTGTGTTTTTTGTATGCCCAGTCCTCAAGCTCTGTATCTCGCTCAACAGCAGGTAGCCCTGTAAATTTAATAACAAAAACATGTATGACGTTAAAGTAACAAATAATGTTTTTTCCTCTTAGATTCAATGAATATGGAATTAACATTGACAGGCCGTGTTTCAACAGATGCGAAAATAGCATAAAAGCTA
>OX457028.1:83897748-83930248 GCA_949752745.1 Protula sp. h YS-2021
TCATCATCATCATCATCATCATCATCATCATCATCATCATCATCATCATCATCATCACCATAATCATCATCGTCATCATCATCATCATCATCATCATCATCATCATCATAAACATTCTCATCGATGTCTCGGTCTTGAATGATAGTAATAATAACAATAATAATAATAATAATAATCATCACCATCATCACCATCATCATCATCACTATCATTATCATCATCACTATCATAATCATCATCATCATCACCATCATCATCATCATCATCATCATCATCATTGTTGTTGTTGTTGTGATGGTAAGACAAAAATTGTGTACCAATGATTCACTTACCAAGTCCATCCTCTCCAATAAACAATTCGCCATACATTTGCCAATAGGGTCTCCAAAGGATGTCTACAAATAAGTGTTGGGATGGGCTCGCTCTTGGTTCTAAAATACTTTGAAAGGCAATCCCAAAGCTAACCAGAAAAACACTTAAAACTATGAAAAACTGAATAAGATCCGCAACCTGAAATACAGAATTCTTTATTTTATATGTGAAACATGTTATTATTTCATAACTATTGCAAAATATTGTGCCTATTGTACATCTTATTGACATAATCTCGACCGTTTATGACACATATATGAAATGTCTATTTATATTTCATGGAACAATTAAAAATGAAAATATATCTAAACTTTTCTCTTCTGTGTTAGCACATGCAATTAATGATTCTTTGCTTTCAAAGTTGTAAATTTTAAATGTGTTCTAGGTTTATTCTAATAAAGGCATACCATAGCTCTTATTGTGATAATTCTTGGTCCCAAAGCTTTGAAAATGTAGCCTAGTCTGAGAAGTCGCAAGTAAAAGAAAATCAATGTTGCACTGAAGCAGAATCGTACCAATCCAAAGTCTATGTCCGGCAGGGTGAAACGCAAGATTGTTGATACCTTACAAATAGCCAAATGGAAACGTGAATTATTTGAATGTTCAATGTGTATTGAACGGCTGTAAAACCTTTCAAGAATAAGAATATGCATATCTATTTTACTCCAAAAGTAAATATATACATGTAAATTCGTTTTACATTCATGAAAATGTTTATGTATTGTTGTCACATGATATATGGATTAATAATTCGTCTTCTTAAAAGTCCATTCGTAAAAGCTTAACCTTATATTTAAAATTAAATAACTCTAAATAAAATTTTCGTACATGCCAGTTAAAATGCTATTCCCTTACCACAAAAAGAAGAATCATTATCGCATCTATAATGTTCCATCTGCCTGAAATCCATATCGGGAAACGGTACAATCTTGCCACATAGTAAATGATCTCCAATAAACTCCAAGTTTGTCTCCATTCGCGCTCCACCATTATATTATGTAATGGCCCAGATGAATCGTTCGACAGAAACTAATATCAAAGAGAGTGAGGGTATTATTCCAGGTATGGGCATTCGCGTACTCACTTGTTACCATGCGTGTCCATGACTTTTTAAAATAACCTCTTAACTCCCGCTTTTTGTTACCAAACGCGGATTGCGCTTACGAAAAGATCTCTTTTTGTTAGAAACGTAGAATACTGAATACCAAAATGTCCCCCTTTTTAACGAAACTGCGTTTTGTTGGAACGCATACTAACATATACATATAAAGTAACATATATGATACCACACATACCATACATTGTAAAATATAGGATACCATACATACTATACGTAGTAACATATATGATGCCATACATACAATACATAGTAACACATATGATACCAAGTGAAAGCCTTTCCCGGGGTGTATTGCTTTGCATACTGATTTCATTTTCTAATAAAGAGGTGTTTATCTCAAGATATCTTTAATCGGGAAGGAGTTGTTTAGTTTGTAACATATGTGTTTCCATGCATTTCCCAAACAATGCGGAGAGAATGGTCACATGGCGTCATGATGGAATTTCAGTTCCAATAAAATATTGGGAGGAAATTTTCATCCAGTACTCGGCGTTGCTCACAAAAAAGGAAAAGGTGCCCACATTTTCTGCATAAACGTTTCTTAATTAAGTGTCTAGCCTTGGTTCTATGATATCAGCAAAGCGAGTTCTAGTTTAACTTGTGCTTATACATGTGTAGAGCGTGATAGAGAGTGGTATTTACAGGGTTTCTGCGCTATGTTAAATTGGAGTTCATGGAAACGCTTGGTAACCAGTTTGTACATGTGTGCTCCGACAAGGGAACTGACTGACATATTGTTCTAATTTTCAAATAAGGATGATTAAAATTAAACTCTCTACTTATTCCTTTCGCTCAACTGGTTCCCTGGCCAAATTTCAAAAAGGTGCATCTTGGAGATTGCAAGAGATACGACAATTTATATCTCGACATTTTATAACTCTCAACGTTGCAATATAGATATACAAATGGCCAAATTAGTCTAGTTATATTTGCAAAATTATATGTGGCAAGTTTTTTGGTGTCATCTTATTCATATTATTCCAATTCTCTGAGCAAATAATTTCTATGTGAAGCCTACACATTTTTACTTTATATTATTATTCATATATTATTATTATTATTATTATTATTATTATTAGTAGTAGTAGTAGTAGTAGCAGTAGTAGTAGTAGTAGTAGTATATTATTATTATTACTATTATTATTATAAATATTATTATTATTATAATTATTATTATTATTATTATTATTATTATTATTATCAGGAGTTGTAGCATGGCGGAAGTACACAATGCTGAGTTATAAAATATGTCGTGTTCTATTTGAGACTTTACACAGTTGTGAAAATCCTTGCATTAAAATAATACACACGAGATGGAGAAACGTACCTGCTGGAGCTCCTGTAGGGTAATACTGGCTACCCAGATATAGACCAGCCATTCATATACGGATATTTCCTCAACTGATTTCATAGGTTTTAGTTCTGACAGCAACATATGTGAAAACAATCCCAGGAACACGACGTATGTGAGCTGTTTAAGAAATGGTTTTTATAAGGACAAGCTGTGCCACTAAAACTACTATTAATGACATATTTCAACTTCAGTATGGTAGATACATAACAGAATTATAAAATGACAAAAGGCGGATAGATACTTCAGTTAAAATTGCTATATGACTCGATGGAAATCTATGTATAAAGTTGTTCAATCTTGTTGTCTTCACATCGTATTTTTAAACTATTTAACGATTGGCTGTAAAATTAGTGACGTAAACTGTATAGTCAGCTAAATATCAGTTACATGAATTATATAATCAGCCATATAATCAGCGACGTAAACTGTATGATCAGCTATATAATTAGTGACGTAAACTTACAAGACCGTGTATGTATTTGTTGACTGGGGCTGTGTAATAGTCTCGTATACGGTCCCACTCTGAGTATAATTTCGTTTTCACAGGAGAAACAGCTCTTGAGTCAGCATTTTGAGTTGCCTGGTCATTGCCATCTTTGTCTTCTGGACAAAAAAAATAATCAATTTATTAGGAGAGATAGCTCATGTTAGAAGCGGGAGCTAATTGCAGAAGGATGATGATTATTGATACTAGTATTTATACTACTACTCTTAGTTTTTATTATTGCGATTACTATTTCTACTACTCTACCACTATTAATTGTTTTACTACTGCTACTACTTCTTTTGCTATTGCTATTGTTATTATTTCTTTAAATATTGCAGCTTTTTTTTTCAAATAAATAATTTTGTTTTTCAATAAAGTCTATTGAAAAAACTCACGGGTGGTTTGCTTGTCTGTGTCGTCACTCGTTGGAATTTCCCCTCGTTCGTTCTTTTGTTTCCCTTTATACATGCCGTACAAGTCATTTCCATCGAATTCAATCCAGAAAATGTTGAAAGGAAAAATTGGTATAAGCTTCCATAATGGAGTACCGGGTACCATGTTGTGGGTCCATATGAGATCAAGTAAAGTTTGGCAACAGGCATGTCCCATAAATTTCATACATTCAGCATCATCGGCTATGAATAAAGGTGTTATGTTTGCACCCAGGTCAATAGGGAGAACGGTCACTAAACTTGAATAGGCTGCAGTACGGTCCTTTTTATACATGCAGTCAATTGTTTTAAATGCCAGCTCTTCGAAATACCTTAAATGGGAGAAAAAACATTTTATGGCACATTGTGTGAGCTCCGTTCAAGTCACTGCCAATTATCTCAATACCTGTCATTTGAGTACCCATAGCGAGACTACCTGTAATCTGAAAATTAATAACTTAACATTCATGTGTCCATTATCTAAATACTTATCACCTGAGTAGTCATCACGTGACTCAAAGGGCTACGTTACTTGGCAGGGACATCTGCTTCCTATCCGGAATATACAATTTTACTAAGAAACAACTTTATAACTATTTAGGCTATTGAAAATTAGCTCAAGTTTCGCTACATGTTGCTATTAATCTTGGAGAACTCTTCTAAAGTTATGAGAAGCCCAGTCATAGAACGTGTCATTGATGTCAATTTTGCTTCTGTCTTCGCATGTCACAGGCCATTGGCATTTAAGAAAAAAGTGTATCACACTAATGGCTCTTTTATAAACCATGGAACACAATTTCTATGCTCAAATGACAATTCTGTAGTGAGCAAATAGGTTTCTATTTGTGGGTAGGATGCTAAAACCCATATTATCGCTCACAAAAACAATGAATATAGAGTTGCAAAAACCACTCTATACTCGTTATATGGCGGCATTCGAAAACAGTGCACCATGGATTTCCCTAAAAAGATCGCTACTTTTGCCCTAGATGCCCTGAACCTGAACCTAGATGTTAAAATGTACTGTTATTTCAATTGACGGATCTGTAGCCCTTTCTGTCATTTCTCTGGAACTAGCTATTAACTAACTACTAACTGGGCTTCAATTTAGCTTAAAAATAAGTAGATGCGCAAACATTCAACTTGAATAAAGACATACTGAGAATTCATGTTCAAGTCTTCAGTTAATTCGGCTTCGTGCCAGGTCTCCGCCACTTTGCCCAGTTCTTTCAGCATTTTGCAAGCAATCAACGACGCGCCTCGAAAATGAAACAAAAATGATATATTAATCCAAAGAAGTGATATATTAATCCAAACCTTGGCAAAACGTACCAGAATTAATGCCTGAATTTTATTCTAAGGTTGAGGAAAAAGGCATGTAGTTTTTAGACTGAGTGCCAAAATGTGGCAGAGGGGGGGGGGGGGTGGTGGAGATTTATTCAGTATTTCGCGGTTCCTACAAAAGATAAGGGACGGTCTGTCGGAACTGCACTACACTCAGCATTAATTGTTTAAACAAGGGGAGTAATATTCCAAACTTGAATCTCTGTGCTTGGGTGTCATTTTATAATTCATGGAGACATGAACCAATTTGTACCTGAGAAGCATTTTAGCCAGCATTTTTAAAGGCAACGTTTAAAGAAATTTTAGTAATTTATTGCACTACCTATCTTGCAGCTACATTCATTGATGAGTATCTCTGCCATGTCTTTGTAGTAGCATTTTAGCCAGCATTTTTAAAGGTAACGTTTAAAGAAATTTTAGTAATTTATTGCACTACCTATCTTGCAGCTACATTCATTGATGAGTATCTCTGCCATGTCTTTGTAGTTGTGTAAAACGGCCCAAAAGAAAATATGCCAAATAGCTTCTTCTCGCTCATTCTGACACAACTTTTTGTTTAGACGCACTATAGGTTCTTGACCTAAAACGAAAGAAATAACAGAATAATTTCACCGTGAAAACATTCACATTAATGTTTATTATTTAATTAGTCTTATTTTGTAATACTAGTAAAAAATAAAGAGTATTTTACTAGATACTGGACATCCTTACTCGCACGTCGCATACCTTCCACTTCTTCGTCAATGTTTCTAAAGTGGGTTTCTTGGTAAAGTAGCCTGTAGTTATTTCCCAGTAATGAGTGTATCAATCTTCCAGCTTGCGGTAGCACATTTGAACCCGTTTTTTCCTACAGTAATATATAATATTTGAGCTTTTCTTGAACTGTTTTGAGTTAAACCTCAATTATAAATATAAAGTGTTCCTGTTGCTGTCAACATTTGACTACGGCAAGGATGCAGCACGCAATGCAGCATGTATATTTTAATGGTGGGCTCGAATGGTGTAGGAGGTACGGTAAAATTATTGGAGCCCTTGAAAGCTTTAACATAAATTTAGTAATATATGTAGCTGAGCTTTTACCTTTATTTAAAAACACGGTGAATATTATGTCCTTGCAAAAAAAACTTTATAGGGATTTAGTGACGATTTAGAGATATCACTCACTCCAGATCTAGATGAATTTGATTTCACAAAACTGGAAAGAAGCTTGGCTAAGATGGCGTCATGCGTCAGCTGGAACATATGAACATTCAGTGCATTGCACCACTACACTGGCGTTAATATTAAGTTAAGCACGCTATTAATGTCCTATGAGATTATCTTTTAAATCGAAATTTTATAAATCTAATATCTTGGAATTCTTACCCCAAGAGACCCACTTGGTATCGTATGTGTTACTTTATAAAAACCATTAAAAGTGGAGCAATTTAGAGTTGACTAGGTTGTTTCTTTCGGAATGACACCCCGCGTTTGGTTACAGACATCTAAACATACATGGTAAGCAGTTGCTGCGTGAATTCCCCTCCTGCTTCTCATTCAAGACAAATGGCACACTCATTATGTTTGCATGTCTGTGTGTTTCTGATTACTTGCCTTGTAAACGCTGCAATCGACAGCACACTATATCTGCACTCCCCCCAAGACTTCTTCTTGAAGTTGGGGGCTGGGAAGTGCACTCGAGATCATATGTGTTTCGCTCTGTGTCCGAAAAAGAGGGCTGTCGCGATATGCGCGGAATGCCACTTTCATTACAAAGAGCATAATTTTCTTACTCCGCGTTTTCGACGAAAAGAGAGATCCTTTTGGAAATTATTCTCCATTTGGAACCACTTGCTGGCATAGGTGTTACCACATGTACAAAAGGAAAAAACAAGGAGGTCCAGGGTTCATTTCGAAGTGTCCTCCATCCCTGGATAACACTACATAACGAATAGGTAGAAACACCACAAAGTCAAGCATAAAAATAAGTGCAACCAACTGAAGAGGTTTCTCTATTGCAAATTCGAAATGTTCCTGTTGGTACACGGACGCCTCGACAACTGGACAAATCAGAAGGAGCTACTGATAATTATTTAAGTACTTAAGTGTTTAATGGCTGGCAAATGTAAAGAATAGTTGCACCTAATTAGTTCTTGTTATTTAACTCTACGGTCTGCGGTACCGTAATGTCTTATCTCTTATCTTATCTTTTGAGCGCTACGTCCGATCATAGAGCGCTGTTATGTGAGAAAACTAGACAGCATTCCTATGCATGTGAATACTGATACGATAAATCCATTGACAGATTTGGGCCAAATTGTAGTCAGGAGACCACAACAGCCACATATACGACAGTGGTAAGGTAAACATAAAAAACCATTAAAATTATTCAGCACGAGAGGGCATTGGAATGGAATCAGCACTTAGGCTGATTAAACTAATTAGTACGAGAGATTGCTAAACATATTCAACATGATAGCTTATCAATATGTAAAAAGCACAAGAGTTCATCAAAAAGTAATCATCACAGAGGTCATTTAAATAGACAGATAAAGACTCTAACTGAGTTTCAACAGAATTCCTTCGTATTATGAAACGTGTTCACCAGAATTCATCCGTGACTCTTCACGGTCACGTAAATCAAATCAGCACGGAAAGTCATCCATAACTACCCACTGCGTGCTTTAGAAGACTCGTATTCACAATAAAATCGTGGCGTACAGATGGGTGGTCAAGCTAAAATATCCCACTGACCTCAAGAGATCTTAGTATAAAATGGCTTCTATTGGTAAAGAGAAACGTAATACTGCCATACTGCCATACAAAATATATCAAAAGAGAAACTTTCTATCGCTATCAATAACTCTTTAATGTATAATATTCTTCTTACATTAAACTGATTAATATATAATTATTTATTACTTAGTCCTTGTTGATTGATAAAACACCTCCATGCTTGTTTTGATTGTCTCTTTCAGCACATAAATGTACGCATTTCTTTATGAAAAGAAGAAAGATATTTATATTTTAGATGAAAATTTGAATACAACATAATTGTAAGCCACCGTATCATTCCATTTCACTGTGTATTATATTATTGTTTATATTTTTATTCCACGGTCTTGATAACCAAGCCAATCTCAACAAATTTTTCCTTAGAACTAAATCCGCTACACGACTACCCCTTCATCAAAACTTTTTACTGGTTGCAATGTGCAATCCTACTTTATTTGACTGAATAAACCTTCGATCAAATTACATCCGCTTGACCAATCATTATCCCTGCAAGCAGCATTGCTTAGACAAAAATGAAATTAGACATTCCCATAGTTTAGGCTACACCTAACTTCCTAAATAATGTAAGACATCTTTGACTCAATAGCCTTAGACGTGGAGCCATTTCTGCCTTGGTTTATCCAAAATAGTAACCCCAGTGCATTTGCCAACATCTAAATCTCTTTAATGTTTTTTGTACAAGTGCGATGGTTTTGAGCACTTTTGCAAAATGCGAATAAGTCGCCCTTATTCCCTTCGAACTTAAATGTGTCATCTATAATGTCCCCGGAATATGTGTAAATATTCTTTAAAGTCAGGACGTAAACCACCGTCTTGAGGTTATCTGAATTCTGATGAAGTAAGTGATCTCTCACATAACTTTCTATCTTCTGACAGAATATTAAAAGAATATAAAGTTTCAGATGTTTAAAGTCTGTGTTTGTCGCTTGATAAAGATTGCTATAAAGCGTCTCGACTCTTGAAGAATGAGAGCTGTGACCATGTAAGTATGTTATTTGCTTTCAAGTTATCTATGGTTGTCTTTTCATGTAGTTCTATTTGAGTAAAGAAATATTTTTTTACTTTGGAGTATGTTCTATAACCTAGATCCTTGTCGGCACAAAGGCTATCGCTTCTACGTAACTCTTTATTTCAGAAAGAATTATTTTACAATTTAAATATTGCGCTTCTTCACAAAGACTTAGCTCTGTATCGCACTGCTTAAAGTATAACTTATCACATCGATGTGATACTTCTTTTTCATTTTAGGTGTTAATTTATCCTGTGCTCTTATAAAATCGCCATGGCTGTTTGTAATTAGTTATGTAATTGACTGGGTGTCGTTTTTCCAGAATTTTAGTTAAAGTTTAGATGATTGCTTCCGTGGTACTTCCTGTTGTCGCTGTATGGGCTTGTGATGACGGTCCTGGTCTAAAAAAAGGCCTCATAAGGATTCTATTTCATCGTTCACACTGCTTGGGGAAAAACTTAAATCACTTGTTCATAGCTTCCAAGAGTTGTTTTTACCTTCCTCTTGATTTATTGATTTATTTCCGTGAACGGTGACAAGCAACAGCAGAATCTAACCTGTGTTGCATTCATTGTAGTGCTGCAGTCCCTGCACTGTTTCTGGCACTGACTTTATATATATATATATATATATATATATATATATATATATATATATATATATATATATTTACCCTTGAATTTCAATTTATCTGTAGTTAACGTCTCTGGCGGACCAACGGATTTCGCATTCCACAACAACTGAGAGAGAGAGAGAGAGAGAGAGAGAGAGAGAGAGAGAGAGAGAGAGAGAGAGATAGACTCTCTTTGCTTTGTAAACGCTGTCGAGGTATCTGGGCGGATAAGAATCCTTGTACTTCTTAACACTCAGATGTTCTGATATCTCCCTGCTACCATATGTTATCGTGTCGAATCTGACGATTATAACAGCAGGCCTAGTCGGGTTTGCTTTCGCGATTCTACGTGAATATAGGGTGCAGATTTACATGCAATTTTTTGATAAAGATTGTATCATTCTTTCTTTTACAACCCCCTTACCCACTTTCCCCCCTCAAAAACTAGGTTGCATTTGCAGCTAAGCTTTTGCAGCTAAGACCCCCCCCCCATCTGTTGTTATTCTATTTTCCAACAAGTCCAACATCTCTTAAAGTTGAGCTAAATGAGAGACAGAAAGCTCTTAACTTTTCTTCTCTGCCATAATTTGTAACTGCCTGCTGAGAAGGAAATGCTATTCATTCAGTAAATGAGTGTCTATGCTTAGCCTTTAATTCCTGCGAGCTGTCTCTAGCCTTCTTTTCAATCTTTAACATTACATACACAAGCTTTTTCTCCAGTTTTATTTAACACCTTTTGTCATCTTCCTTTTAAAATTGTGTGATAACTTCATAGTCCACCCGGTCCTGATTTTCATCTAACGTTTTGTGTTTTTATCGATATACCGGACTTTTTCCCTTATTCCGTTTTTTAAATACATAATATAATATTTTATCTTTTTACTTCAGAGCTTTTTCCTTTGATTTTGATTACCACAACACGTTCTGGCGTTTACTTCACGGCATAAAAACTCATGAAATGATTTTAGCTCTCCGAGAAGACCTTATCGCTTAGCCCTACGAATTATCGCTGCACAAATATAAAGTATGAACAAAAAATGTTCGTATGTTTCTAATCAAATAAAGCTTTCTTTTGATATTTTCTCGAATGCATAAAAATCTAACGATGTCAATGCACATAGATTCAGCTTAATCGAGAACAAATAATTGAGGGTAATAAGCATATTTTGATAGGTAACCATCCATTTTAGTAGTTTACTTTAATTTGGATAGGGGATGTTAAGTGAGAATAATTAATAACAGAGCAAGTTTCGACTTTGAAACATATGTTTTAGTATTGTCACCGCTATTGTTTCCTGCATAATGGTTCACTTTGATGTTGTTTATCAAAGCACACCGGTAGACCATACAAGCAGAAAATTTTTCAGCACTGGCTCTATACAGAGGTCATTTGATGCACAATCGATATATTACAAAAAGACTTAGTTTCCCAGTTTCAGGCGTGGCTGCCCCCCCCCCAGCCCCTATCATTCCAAAATACTTACTTTCCCAGTTTCAGACGTTACTGCCCCCCACCCCAATCATTCCAAAATACTTAGTTTCCAAGGTTCAGACGTGGCCGCCCCCTCCATCATTCCAAAAGACTAAATTACCCAGTTTCAGACGTGGCTGACCCCCCCCCCCCCCTCCCCGCATCATTCCATGTCGTTTGTCCAATAGATGTATCAGGAAGGAGAAATGTGTGAACTGCGTTAGAGGAAATAATTAATAAGCATGTACTCACTTCAGCTCTGAATGATTGAAAATTGATTTTAAGTTCATCGATGCTCTCGGGTTTTGCTTCCGGCTTGAACTGAAATAATGTCAAAAACCTTCATTCATTTATTTAAAGTATAAAAAAGGATAAGCAAAAACATTAAAAGATTTAATTTGCTTTGCATACATAAACTGCCAGATGCAGAAAATTCTTAGATGAGCTTTTAAATGTATTTTACACGTTATTCAGCATACATTACGAGAATGCTCGTGATAAATAGATGTTTTTTTAACATTTTTATGCCTTTTTTCTAGAATTTCTTTGTATGTTTAACCCAACAGTAGAAACGTCAAACGTTCTGTATTTTTTTTCGTTATGTTTTTTAGTGTATGAATGAATTTATTTATAAGAAACTCGTACGTCAAACAAAAATCATATAAACTTGGAAAACAAGTCAAAGATGCTTAAACAGTTATTTGATGTTTGCAACCAACAGCATGTAATGAGTCGTTGGAATGCAATCAAATTATGACAATTGTTTCGCCTGACTCACGGTATCAATTTTATGAAAAGAAAAAAAGATAAAATACTTTCAGAACACGTATGCGCCCGATCATTCTATAGCTGTCAAATTGAAAATCAGCTGAAATCCATTGACATGAACGAGTGTGAACGTGTGATAAATCGGTACCAAAAACCAAGTACTCCTTCCATTAATCGTTCGTTTGTGACATACAAATGCCATAGTATTCTGAACTGCCAGTTTTGGATCTTTAAATTGCAAAGGTAAAAAGAAACAGATCTTAATTTAAGAGCTGTTATATCAGATGTGTGTTTGATTATTGTGTCACGGGTGTATAGCCTGCTGTACCCTGATTCACCTAATTTTCAATTTGGTGGCGAAGCTCTGATTCCGAGCGTTGTAATGTCGAAATAAGAGCAATATATTGCAAACCATCTCTAGTTACATTCAAATTGCCAGTGATCTTACCAAGATATTGTAAAAGCTAATCAGTCTTGATTTGGAAAGAAATGCCATCCAATCAAAATCAATTGAAAGGTTGTCATCTAGGAGCATCTGTAGAAACTCTGGCTTGTTGAAAACAAGAGCTACGAACAACATTTTTTCAATCGACTCCCAATCCTAAAATTAAAACAATATTCGTAAGAGTGCGCTTTCTAATACTATGTACAACAAAATGCAGTGGCGGATACAGGTTTTTGTCAACGATGATGGACGGGGTGTTGAGCTTCACCCGACGTAGCAAGCTTACCAGTCAAAGCAACCCCAGAGTCCCACACCTGGATCCGCCACTGAAGCAAATAATTTTGTCTGTTTTAACGAGATATAGGTTGTCTTAGAAGAAATTTTCAACATGTATAAGAGTAGATTGAGACCACTGATATGACATGAATTTTACTAAGTTTACTTTTGATTTAATAAAAATTACTTAAATTTGTATTTCAGTTACTAGTAAATATGCCATAATGTTGAAAATGGTTACATAATATCTATTTTTATAGAAATTCCCACCATGGTTTCACTGTTTGATTCGTTGTACAGACACTCTTTGGCCACATCTGCTCTGTCCATGACCAATGTCAACGAAATCTTGTTCCACAAGCCCAAGGCTCCGTCACACAATGCCGATAGGATCGCAGTGTTTAAATCATTTTCCTCATTAGGCTCCATCCCAAACACTGTAACCTAGCACATCGTATACACCAAAGCATACATATTCTTTGCTGAAACTGTCAGAAATATTACTTTATCTTTCTTTCTTTCTTTCTTCTTGCTCTTTCTCTTTCTCCCTGTACCTCTTATAGCTTTCTTTTTCTTTCTCTCGTTCTCTGTACACTTCTGTATCCTTTTCTATCTCTCTCACTCTCTCTTTTTTTTCTCTGTCAGTCTCCTTGTTTCTAACTATCTCTTTTCTTTCTTTCTTTCTTTCTTTCTTGTTTATTTCATTCTCTATCTTCTTTCTCTCACTCTGTTCTTTGTCTCTAGCTCTCTCTCTCTTTTTCTTTCCCTGTTTTCCCCCTGTCTTCACTCTGTATTATATTCTCTCACTTTCGCAGCTCCCTTCCGTCTCCTTTCCTTCCTCTCTCTCTCTCTCTCTCTCTCTCTCTCTCTCTCCTTCTCTCTCTATCTCTCTCTCTCTCTCTCTCTCTCTCGGTCTTCCTATCTCTTTCTCTCTTTGTCTTTGTCTGTCTCTCTCAATCTGAATCTTTTGCTCGTTTTGTATGTTGTTCTCTTTCTGTCACTCAGTCTTTATTTTTAAAAAGGGTGGCCGAAAGCCTCAGTTTGCGTTAATTTTAAATTCCATGATAGGTGATCAAGCCCACTGCATTCGGTTAGCTGAGGTAGTTGGAGCGACGTCAATCCTCTGCTTACCACTTCGAGATAGAATCGAACTCGAGACCTTGGGGTTACCAGGCCAGCGCTCTAACTAAATGAACTAACCGTCATCCCTATCAGACAAAGATCACTTTCACTTGCTTCTCTTTCTGTTTTTTTTTGTGTCTCCATTTTTCTCTTCTCTATCTCTTTCTCTTTTCTCCTTATTTTTTCTCTCTCTACTTCTGTATCACTCTCTTTTTCTATTTCCCTTTCTGTCTCTGTCTTTCTGTCTCTCTCTATATCTTTCTCTCTCTTTATCGATCGACAGATTACCGTTAAATGAACGTCTTATATATGTATAATTTTTTAATTACAGTAAGGCAAAATTGATTATTTATTCTTACTAGTTTACGCTTTTCAATTATCACTTCCAGATGTTCTTCAGGATCGTCACCCAGCGGGGTCTCGTTGTCTTTCATATGGGATATCTTTTTTGCTATCATATCTTTAGTTTTAGTATCATTGCTCTCTGCGTTTCTATAAAAATAGAACCTGAAATGTTATAGTCATTTGCGCCTCTCTTCCTCCTCTCTCTCTCTCTCTCTCTCTCTCTCTCTCTCTCTCTCTCTCTCCCTCCCTCCCCCCTCTCTCTCTCACACACACATACACTCTCTCTCTGTCTCTTTATATATATATATATTTATATATATATATATATATATATATATATATATATATATATATATATATATATATATATATATATAAAAAGAAAGACAGATATAGGGGTTAATAGATAGATATAGAGATAGATATTTAGACCTATAGATACAGGGATAAACAGACAGACAGATAGACAGATAGATAGATAGATAGACAGACAGATAGATAGATAGATAGATAGATAGATAGATAGATAGATAGATAGATAGATAGATAGATAGAGAAATGGCTAAAATAGATCTTTTAAATTATGCACCTACCTTTCAAGTTTTGCTTCACGTAAAACATCTGCCAACATGTTAGCTATGTAACCGCTGTTGTTGACTATAACAATCGGACTGTTTGATTCTAAAGTTTTCGCTGCTTTTCTCAAAGTAAATTTATCTCCACCAACAATCAAAAACACAAACAATTTGCCTGTCAATAAAAAATAATTCGAGTAGAAAATATAAATGCAATTAAAAGATAAATACTTGTTTTGAGAAATCAATAAAATATTAAAACTAGTGGAAAGCCGTGTACTGCAGAGTAACATAACGTACAACAAAGTGCACTAAAGCTACTTAATGCAATTATCATCTTTTATATGAAAATTATTTGTAATTTTATGAATCTTGGTGAGGAAGATGTTCTTTTCAACACGCTTGTGTTCACGCTTGTTATTTTTATATATTATTCTGTGATTGCTCTTCCCTACCTCGAAATTGATCCTCAAGCTTTTCTCTGGTCTTCGGTTCGTGATCGTACTGTTCATAAGTACCATCGTCTGCTAGGATTTGGGCTGTGTGATAAGGATCCAAAAAGCGTCTTTCTTCGTACGAATAACATTCATAGCTGGTGTAAGTCGCTTCATTTGATCCCACCTGGATTATAATAAAGCAGAGTCACTCTTTTCAAATCATGCAACAGCATCAGATTTTTTCCATAAATAAATAGTTAAAATGTATTTAAGCCAACATGATTCCGGCGAAGGCTTCGGTTTTAACGCTTTCGTTTGTTTGTTTGTTTGTTTCTAGTAAGAAAAACCGCTGTGTAACAGAGGAAAGCACGGGAAAGGTATCTAATGACAAAAAGAGGATATTTCAGAATTCTCTTAATATCCACGGCGTGATTGTCTGTGTGTGTTATAATAATGATAGACCATGGGACTGATATACTTTGTATTGTATTATTTGTGTTGCGTTCAAATGCCCTCCACCAGTGCTTAAAACCGCATAGAAATCACACAGCCATAGAATATGTCCCTGTATCATAACACGCACTGAGCAACAATGCCCTCACAAACCAAAAATAGGAAACTGTCCGAAGTCTCAAGTCAGTAACGACATGAAAATCAGAATAAAAGGAGGCTCTAGTTTAGTTATGTTTTCTCAATTTTCCAAGGCGCTGCTCTAGGTTTGATTAGAAATTGCAGAAAGCGGGGTGGTGGGGGCGTTGGTTGTCAGAAGCCAGTAATAATAGATTACAATTGGTAAGAATTGGTGATTCTACTATAACTCACTATTTTCTCTTATATAACTTGTTTATCTTTGCTTGTATGGTTTCTTACCAGTCCAATGCAAGCACACATATTTCATTTTACTGGTAAGGTTTTTACCAGTTCATTGCAGGCTTAAGGTATGCAACAAACAAATATTTTTTCTTTCCTTCTGGAATAGGATAAAATATTGGAAGGGTTACAAAGAGACTATTCTATGGTCATTAATACGTATCAATCGATCCAATACCCCCTTCTAGCCTATAAAATATTAATTTCCAATCTATGCAAAGATTCCCTTCTAATATCCCCATCCAATATTCGATTCCAGCCTATCCAGTGTGTACTTGTAGCCTATACTACGTTTCATTCCAGCCTATCCAGTGTGTACTTGTGGCCTATACGATTCCATTCCAACCTATCCCGTGTGTACTCATAGCCTATACGACATTCCATTCCAACCTATCCCAAAATGTTCTCTTCTAGTCTGCCCAATATTCCATTCCAACCTATCCACGATTCAGCATTTTCGAGAGGGAGGTAAACAATATTCGCGTAGTATTTACTATTTTAACATAGCAAGAAAATACGAAGAGAATAAATAACACTTACATAGAGACCCATCAGTTCGTGCTCGTCGAAAATGTATCCCCAGGGTGCAATTCCAATAAAAGGAATTTTGCTGATCTTCCTGTCGTCGAGCTGTTTGCTTTCTTTGAAGTCTTTTCCTAAGATTTCACTGATTTCTCTTGTACTTCCTTCATAGAGACCATCAGTGATAAACCAAGGTTCTACAAATCAATGAATGTTTTTTGTGAGAAATTTTTATTGCTTGAGAAGTTTGTATTTTTTTAAATAAATCATTTTTTATAAACAATTACTTTTTTTACGAAAACAGCATTCAACATTTTGATACAAATTGTTTCCCTAAAATAGAAGCATCTTCTCTCACATTTTCATTTTATGAAGGATTTAGATAAAAATAAAAACCTTAAAAACATCAAAGTTTTGCGTTGCGTAAGCGCAGAGTCCCTTCTAAAGAAGAAATACTTGTTCAGAGACAAATTATGTCTGTAGATGTCTGTAGCATACTTGTTCAGAGACAAATACTTGTTCAGAGACAAATACTTGTTCAGAGACAAATTATGTCTGTAGATGTCTGTAGCATAAGCATACTAAAGCATTGTCGTGTTGTGAAGATTTTGCAGGTTTACAAAGTAGTATGTTTTTATTTTATATGAGTAAAATACCTTTAAATTCCCATATGAGTTACCTGTAAACCTAGAGATTTATCATAAACCTACTCACAGTACCCTGCTACGTGATGATCTCTTCGGACAACCAATCAAAGTCAGTCGGTCAGGTCATGATCTCGCCAAGTAAACTAGGTCAACTAGGTAAATTGTGTGTACTTTATATGGGAAAAGATACCTCCATTCAACCACTGCGAAGTTCATGTGCCAGTTACAGGCGAATTATTGTTACAAAAAATAACAGAAAATCAAACATTTGGAAAACTTAATACTATAATACAAGCAGAAAAGCAAGAAAAAACACTCTAACAGAGGTCATGGACATACCCATGGTGGCTGCAGTTTTCATAATGCCATCCTTAAAGCTTCCTTTGAGTTTCATATTTTCTGTCATCAAATCTACATCTCCTCCACTGACGGATATCACTAAATTTGGCTCTGGTAATTTCCAGTGTTCAACTAATAAATCAAAAAGTGCCTTGCCGCATTCTTTCTCAGTATTATCGTCCATGCGCAAGAACTTGCTCTGAAATAAAACATAACATAAGATATAGCAAATAACGTGCAAATTAAAAACCTAGCAACCCAAAACTCGGCATATTTCCTATTCACGTATGCTGTTGTGTTGCTTCAAAACCATATAAAATTCTAAATAATTTAAAAAAAATATTGTCTATGCTCAATTAATGCTAACACCAATACGAATTTACTAATACGATGTTTATGCTTATTTAAAAAAGGCTAATTTACCGTTCCTGTATAAGTTAGCTTTGCTTCATACGCATACATTTTGACATTGCCAAAGTTCCAGGATGGCTCTGTTCCTGTACAGTCACTGGTGTTCCATTCAAAGTCAGGTTTAGTTGAGGCCTCTGATAACTCTGAGGCTGTATCAGATGCTGCTTCAGTTTGCTGGTCTTCTGGTTTCGGTGTTTGCTCACCACTAGTTTCTTCATTAGCTGACTCAAGTTTTTCGACTGCAGAGTCCACAGTTGTTGTTTCAGTTTGGTTTTCGGTACTCGTCACTGGGCTTTTCGTATCGATCGGTCCCGTAACACTTTCGGTTTCGTTTTCAGAGTCTTCGATTGCGTCCTCCTTCATTGAAGGTTCCTGTTCAGTAAGTTTTGCCAGACGCTCCTTCTCATTCTCTATTGCCTCAGGTCTATGACGGTATTTTGCAAGACCACATTTGCAGCGGTCATAACGACTGTACACTCGGTTGTTCTTTCTAGTATCAAACAAAAATGCAACAGGAATTATAAGATTCAACAGAGCTGTTTTAGTACTTCAAGGCAAATTTATTTCGCGTACTTTGAGCAAATGTTTTACTTTCTAACTATAACTATTAAACTCTGGCTGTTTTACCAGAAGTAAATATATGAAAAAATATGACCGTGCATAGTTTACTTCAAATAATCGTCTGGGTAGCGAGAACTGCAGAAGTGTTTGCAGAATCGTTGCTTAAATCTTTTCGTGATAAATTTCACTTCATTTTCAGTCATCGCCCTTGCGTCTTTTTCCTGTTCCTGTAGATATAAAAAAGTCATGCAAATTTGTTTATGGTGCAGTCATTCTGTGTAATCAGTCATTTTATGAATTGTTTAAAATCTTCAGTCATTTCAGTCATTTCGTGGGCGTCATGCATTTCGTGAAATGCCTAAAATATTAGGTCATTTCACGAAATGACTGAAATTCAGGATACTCCATTACACAGATTGCCTAAACACATCTTGATGTGATGATTGCCAAAGCATAAACACATGCTGCGTGAAAGAAGGACTAAATTGCAATTAATCTGATATTATACCAGCTGTGGAACATGATTAACTGGCTTGTCAACACCTCTGCCTTAAATATAATTAGCACATACTCCCGAAGCCTCGCTTAAAGTTTATTACAATTTAAACCAGCATACTTGACTAGCTAACGGACAGTTATTTAGCATGCTTCTGAGCAGTTAAGATAACTCATTTGCAAAGTGAAGACGACTTACTTCAACATACGCTGAGCACAATTATGTTACCTCTGTCAAAATTTTTGCGTAATGTTTGATATCATTCTTGGTAAAACCACTTTCTTCAGAGTCTTCACCATTGCCTTTTATCCTATCCAAGACCTTCTGTTTCTCATCTTCCTTTGTTTTTTGCCTAAAGATCGAGCAAAAAATAATATGAACACAAATTAATTCGACAGATAATTTTACATAGGTTAAAGCTTTATTCTGTAGGTTTTTGCATAAAAACACCACGAAAGGTCCTTTTTTGCCAAGAACGCATTAAACATTTTGAGCATTTATACATTATTTTTGTTCAATTTGCATATCATGTTAAAAGCAAACATATGCATAAATGTA
Organism: Protula sp. h YS-2021; assembly: GCA_949752745.1. Taxonomy (NCBI): domain Eukaryota; kingdom Metazoa; phylum Annelida; class Polychaeta; order Sabellida; family Serpulidae; genus Protula; species Protula sp. h YS-2021. The sequence continues at coordinate 83,917,097 of OX457028.1, forward strand.
ATTTTATATCAAATATCATCTGACATCATGCTTTATGTTAAACACTTTATACATTATGTTATATATTAACTTATATCAGTGTTCAATTTTCAATCAAATCCAGTCTGAGTATGTTCAATTGTATTTACCCTACTTGCAAACAACTGAGGCTGTTTAGTCTTCTTTTTTTTAGTTTTTCTTCCTCTTCGGATGGTTTTCAAAAGACTCCTCCTACGTTATTTGACGTAGCAAGATGAAATTTGACACACAAAAGAAGACGAAACGTAGTGAAATCGGCATTTTTTTATCATGACCTTCAACATCAAATTCAGGTCAAAGATTTTTGCCTGAAAGTAATTTCCAGAAAGACGTAGGAAGACGACATTTAGTAAAGGTATAGAGGGTAATGAGTCCTCGTGAAATTCCAATTTTTTTTCTTAATCTTCACTATTAAGGTAACACTCAGGTAAGGCTATTTTAAAAAACCGTATTTATTACAAAAATAGCTAGAAATACAGCTCAAGCTCCTGTTTGAAAACGTAAACGGTTTCAGTAGGGAGTAACCTCGCTATCTGCATCTCGACATTCAGGATCAAGCACAAAGTCATGTGACCTTTCTATATCAAAAATCGACCAATTTCGCGTGACTCAATCTGACCAAAAGTACCCAAAGGCACATCTACTGGTCAAGACCTTTCATTTGAGCCTATGCTCAATGTTGTACGACTAATAGAACCGAAAACACAGCGTGTACAAGCTTATTTCCCTAAAACGCCAATTATCGCCAATTTTGGTCAATTTGACCACTTCCGGATAACCGAATCTGACCAAAAATTCCAAAAGGCACATCTACAGGTCGAGCCCTTTAATTTGGACCTATTCTAAACCTTCCATTTAAACCTAACATCAATGCTTTACGTTCAATAGAACCGTTGAAATAGCGTGTACAAGCTTCATTTTCCAGTCATGTGACCTATATAAAAAAGCGACCAATTTCGGGTAATTCAATCTGACCAAAAGTACCAAAAGACACATCTACAGGTCAAGACCTTTCATTTGAGCCTATGCTCAATGTTGTACGACTAAGAGAACCAAAGATACAGCGTGTACAAGCTTATTTCCCTAAAACTCCAATTATCGCCTATATTGGTCATTTTCACCACTTCCAGATTACCAAATCTGACCAAATGTACCAAAAGACACATCTGCAGGTCGAGATCTTAATGTTCTACGACTAATAGAACCGAAGATATAGCGTGTACAAGCTTATTTCCTTAAACCCCAATTATCGCCCATTTTGGTCAATTTGACCACGTCCAAATGACCAGATCTGACCAAAAGTACCAAAAGACACATTTGCAGGTCAAGATCTTTCATTTGAGCTAACTTTCAATGCTCTATGACCAATAGAACCGGAGATATGGCGAGTACAAAAAAGCGATGACGGACAGAAAGACAGACGGACGGACGGACTCCAAATCTATAGGCCCCATGAGTCCAATCCTAGGACTCATGGTCAGGGTCAAAAGCAGGAAGTTGACCATTTTCTCAAAAACGGACTAGGGGACAATTTCAGTTAATTTTGGACTCTATGTGCCTAAGAAATATTATACAAGAAGTATCAGTGATCATGACCTCATGATCATGGTCAAATTGAAAAGCCGGATGTTGACCATTATCTCGAAAAGAGTAAGAAATAGAGCGATTTTGAACTTATTTCTGACCATCTATGAAAAATTATATAAGTACCTTGGTGGCCTTGACCTTCCCGGTTTTGACCAAAGTCAAAACCGGAAGTTGGGCATTATTTCACAACTCTTTGGAGATTATGAGCTTATTATGACGCTTTGAGAATAACAGACGTTATGTAAGCGTTTCCTTAATGACATGTTGTGACCATTACCTCTAAAACCATTAGAAATATTCCACCGTTTTTCCCTAAAACCAGTTATTTAATAGGCATCTGGGCTACTGTTGACTTTTCGGTCATCTTATAAGGTATACATTTCTCTTGTGTTTTTTTTCAATTGGAATTCGGAATTCGGTCTAGTTATTTCTGTTTTTGCATTTTTAAAGTTATAAACGGCAATAAAACAGAGCACATGAGCAACATCTCTTTAAAATGCACATGTATATAATACTAGGACATGAGATTATACAATGAAATACTGTATTAAGTTCTAAGACAAAGATTCAAAAAATCTAGCCTATCTATAATAGAATCCATTGGACAGGTATTGATAACTATAGTAATAGCTGAACTTAATAAATATGATTTATATTGTACTATTATTTTCTTTAACGGCGAATAAGCAACTGTTTTAAGCAACGTATTTTTTCTTTAGCACAGGAAATACAATAAAAAACTAAATGAGCAGATGAACTGATCCGATAAACCCTTCCGCAGCTTGCAGCACTGGTAGTACAAGCCTGAACCATACGAGCAGATGAACTGATCCCAGAAAATCTTCCACAGCTTGCACCACCGGTAGTACAAGCCTGAACCATACGAGCAGATAAACTGATACGAGAAACCCTTCCACAGCCTGCAGCACCGGTAGCACAAGCATGACAGGCCATTGCAGACAGTATGTAAGACAACGGTGGTTTTCAAATCAATCCAAACTCGAGTGTGGTTTTTAATGTTATTTCATGATCGTGTTAGAAAAAATATTCTTGTATAACTGAAACATTTTTGCACTGCTCTGAGATTGGTTGCTGTTGCATAGCTACATTGTTATGGCAATGCCAAATATACACGTTCAGTGGTGCGTACAGTGACGATACAGAAGAGAGTTGAGTACGGCTATCCAACATACTATTGTTTACTTTTACGCGTATTGACAATGATGAATTGAAATAAATCATTGGGTCCTGTCGTAATGCCGCTCAGACAAAAATGTATTTAACACACCTGGCTTCTTCATCTTCCTCGGATTCTTGGCTCGAATCTTTTTCGGCATTATCCGATCTGTTCTCTTCAACATCTGCCATGGCTACACAGTTCGCAGTATTTACGTATAACCTGTTAATAAAAATAGTAGCAGGTCACGAGGATGGGGTCTCAGTAGAGACCCCCACCCACCCACCCGCCCCTTTCTCTATACCATGTTTAACAGTTTCTTATAAAGTGGAGTATTTTCCCATTCGTTGTTCCTAATCGAATGCCATAGATACGGTTGGTAAAAAAATGCATTCACAGCGTGTCCCGGTACGTTACTCAAATTGCTAAAGAAAATACGCATGTATATATGATGGACAGATATCAAGCTGATAAAAAGAAACTAAAAACCAAAATCTTGGCCAAAATGAAAAATAGCAGAAATTTTTAGAAAAAAAATTCAATTAAAATTGAGTTGACAATGACCACCTTGTTAGCTGACAAAATATGATTGAACATTAAAAATACGCCGTGTCTTCTGATCTTCGTAATGCAAAAGAAAATACCTTAAGCTTTTCTAGACATTCCTTATCGAGACACATTCGGTTATAAAGGTAGCAATCAGTTCTATCATTACCCCTTGGTCATAACCAGAAGTTTGTTTAAATTTTGCAGCATTGGCACAAACAGCAAATATACATATATTTCATTATGGAACTGCAATCTTTGCGCTGTATTTCATTTCCCGTAAAATTAGTATATGACGATAAACGGATTGGCTGAAATGTGGCACTAATGTTTTATAGGACTTTTACTGGTTTTGATTGATTAAGACACATTTGACCATCGACTTTTTTCCAATAGAACACACGATTCAGTAAACATTGGCCGTGACATCTTGTTATCTGTTATATTTTTACCAAGTTTTCGTTTTCTCAAGTCTAACACTCTAAAAGACGTTTTCTGCCCGCCTTTGCGATAACTTAAAAAAAAAACAAACAATTCTAAAGCACAGCGAACAACATACCTATTTGTAAGTATGAACAAAATTTCAATTAGAAATAAGAGTAAGAATATTAAAACAAAACTCTAAAGCAATTTGCATAAATGTCATACCCATAACGACAAAAGAGAGTAAGCGAAAAGAAATAAGCATATATACAATTTAGATAAGAATCCATACACGCGATTTTTATTGCTAGTGTTCCTACCTTGAGATCAGTTTTAGCACCCACAGGAACAAAGCTTACGGGGCTAACTTGCGATGTTACACATGACCTAGAAAGTATAGAGTTCAAATAAAAGTACATTGCAGATATTATATTCTTGTGTCACTGATCTAAACAGGTTTAACACAGCCATAAATAGTTCATTTGGATTCATTTACGTTAGTTAGGATCTCGTACGTGAGTAGGCCACAGTGAGCAATGATGACTGTAATAATAGTAAAAAAATAAACTCATCATCATCATCATCATCATCATCATCATCATCATCATCATCATCATCATCATCATCATCATCATCATCATCATCATTTCCCTTTTAATCTCTGTCTCTTTCTCTCAATCTCGCTCTAGTTTTATATTTATCATCCAATGAAAACTTGATCTTGATTTTTTTATACACCTCATCGATACATTGGTGTTGAAAAGTTGTGTAACCGACAGAAAAATTATGTAACCGACAGAAAAGTTATGTAGGTCTCACTTCAAATCAGTTCGCTAAGGCATACAGATTGAATCTTTGAGTTCTTTGGCAAATTTGGCCCCATACTTCAAAAATGTTGTGTATAATACACACCCAGTACAATTAGGTTCAAATCATTACTTATGAGACATACCAATAAGGCATACCATTTAGTAATAAGGCACACCAAGTCTTTATACCACAAGCGAGTGTCCTTCGGAAGGTATGACATAACGACTACACTGTAAATTACCAATCTGGTCTAAGATATTATGTCAACTGATGTGCGCCTTTGTTATCACAAATCGGTAAAATAGATATCGTTTCGAATAATATGCTACTGATTGTTTGTGTCAAGTAATTTGGTAGGATAATTCAAATTCGTTCGCATTAAGCATGTACCGTTTTCAATAACTCCAAAGTCACGGCTTGTTACTAAAACTATGACTAATAAATACGTATTTCTCAAACACATATCCTATTCAGGGATGTAACTTTGTTATCTGGAAACTGACCTTGAGTTCAGTTAAATTAGAAATGTTTCGGTTCCTTTGACTAGAATTTGGTCTAGTTACAACAAATTGCTTTATTGGTACTCTCAGGTATATGTCTCCATTCTGGTATCACTGACTCAAAGCAACATTAAAGGTTGTACCAAGTCACGCTACATACGCTCCAGTCAACAATACAACCGTCTCAGTCATAACCTTTTGTTCAAAGGGCACAGTCAAGGCAATCTCTGTATGCAAAAAAGCTTCATTTTTGTTACACTGTTTAATAGGGCAAAGTTAAAGTAATCTCTATATACAAAAAAACTTCTCTTTTGTTACCCTTTTAATTGCCCAGTATATAAATGGTAAAACGATAAAACTTTATGGGATTTTTAAATAATAATTTATTTTTTAGATACAAGGACCTATTTGTCTACAATATGATATGAAATGACGTGTGAAATGAGGACTTGAAATGAGAGCAGGAAATGAAGACATGAAATGAATACATGAATTGAAAGCATGGACTAAAAGCATGAAATGAGAGCTTGACATGAGGACATGAAATGTCTTGTTTAGCCCTAACGAGTACACAATTACAAAGTTGTGCCTTTGTAAAATGTGCAATATGACCATCAGTTTCTAAGTTATATAACCACAATGATGAATAATGACATTGATGAAATAGAATGACATTGATAAAATTATATTTTAAGCTGAAACTTAATTTTATTGATTATGTTTTAACACAATATATTTTCATTAAATTAAACATTTATATGTTAATTGAAACACTATATCTAACAACAAAACGGTAGATAGAAAAGACCATATATAAGTATACAAATGGTAATACTAAGCAACTTTTCGAGTACAATACGTCCACATTTTAGCCGGTACAATTTGGGCTGGTTCCGTTTGAGCCGATACAATTTGTGCATTTGCTCACTGCAAATCCGAATCTTACTAAAACGTAACAAAAAATATTTATTTTTTTACAAGACACGATTCATCAACCGTGTTAGGATGAGTATAAGTTTAAATTTTATTTATTTATTGCAAATATTTATGTACATACCTCTCCACACCAGCTTATCATTCGAAGCTATATCCGTTATTTTCGACAGATTGTAAAGTAAATAAATTTAAACCTCAGTGCTGCATGGAACAAGTTTGGTAACTAGACAACTTGACAAGGTTATACCCTTATAAAGAGATCCATGGTAAATGGGAGCTTGGGAACCTTGGTATGGTCCGTATTCACATTTCAAGACTTAAATCCTTACATCAACACCGAGAGTGAATCTATTTTATATTTTTGTGAAGTTCATTAAAGTGTTTATAATAGAGTGTAAAGGTTGGGGCATTTTGTGCGTTACATGTTGCCATGCGTATCGCAAAATTGGGGTAATTTGAGGTCAGACGCGGCCCGCGCGGAATTCCAATTTAAATTATTATAAATGATTATGCACTACTCTGCGTTTCGAAACAAAAGAGTTCTCTCGGAATTTCACTCCGCGTTTGGTTAAAATGGGGGGAGTACTCTTTCAAAGCTAGCAACTCACGTTTAGGGGTAATTTTATACAGTCACGGAGACGCACGGTAACCTGTTGGTGTATGAGGAAACCCCCACAACAACAAGACGCTGTTAAGGTTACGTATGCAGTTAAAATAAATGAAACAAAAATAAAATATGATTTTGGATCACAACCATTAATAATTTAAACAGTAAATTAGTGTTAACATTCATAAGCATTATAAAATCTGCTAAACTGCAAGTGTTAACATTTATCTCGAAAGAAGGCCAATTTAAGAGTTTGAATTTCTTTGTTACTTGATTTCCCCTCCACCAATGTCAAACAACTACCGCCCACTGTGACTGTGGTTTATGCGTATCAAAGTAATAGTTGCTGTGTTTGCGTCTCGTTTCAAATAAGCTAGCTATTTCGCGTGGGTTGAATCTTTGGCACCATTTCTTTGGTATATTTACCCACAAAATCTTAACAATTTTCTGTTCAAGACGTAGGCGTCGCATACCAAGGATACGATATTGTCGTTAATCAAGCATTCCTACTGCTGTAAGACTCTTATACTAAGAGATATACAAAAACCTCAAGGGCAAAAATCAGGGCTCATACTCAGTGCTATCGTGGCCTTGCGATTTCAAAAACAAGAAATCCTGCCAACACTATATATAGCGCTGGGTTAAAATTTAGGTAAAAAGAATATCCAAGGACATTGCTACTAGGTGAGATCTAGAAAATCGAGTATCACAGGCATCAAAAGGCCTGTGACTCCGCCAAAAATGTTTCTGCAAGGGAGGTTATTCGTTCAGATCGCGAAGCAACTGATGACACTGTGGAAAAAGCATTAAAAATAGTTTCTGTTTTTTTTTGTCCAAAAGCCGAGATTTTCACTGTGTGGGCTGATTCTTCAAAACGTAGTATTGAGAAGAGTCCTAAGTAATCTGGTCAAACTGCGGAAAAATCCACATTAAAAATTCGACCCCGGAAATTTACAAATACTGGCATTAAGCTACTTATCAAGAAAAGTAATTTAGGGAGAAAGAATCACAGAAGAACATTCTTGTGAAATTTAGACGCAATTCAATCAAAACTACAGGCAAATCCATTAAGAAAATGGCTCCAAAAGCTTGCTGAAAAAGTTGCCAATTATTGAATATTTTAGTAATCGACCAAAACTTACTTTTTGAAGCGGAACCAGCTAGAATGTATTCATGTAATAATAAAGCAATCAGGTCAAATCTGTCAAGGGCCATTTTGAAAACTACCACCAAAAATGTAAAAACTATCAGTATTTAGCCAATTTAATTGGTCAAACAATTGCACAAAATGAAATCAATACTATCAAAACTTGTGGGAGAAGCCTCTAAAACCGGTTCTCTAAGTGAGTAATAGGTCGCCATTCAACCAACTTTTGGCGAGTGGCCAAATTTGTCAAGAGAGGTTTACCTAAGAAATATTTATGGACTATTTAAAAGACTTCCGATTAAAACTTTAAGAGAAGAAGCAATGAGGTATGAAAGTTGGTGTGTTTGCCTCGTTTTAAATCAGCTGATAAAATGCGTAGGCCCATTCTTTGACAATTTTTCTGGCATACATGACCTCATTCCAGGGATACGATCCAAGGCTGGTATTAATAAAGGATTGCAAGGCCTTGATCAACAACATGTTTATCCTGCAGAAAGTAAACAATATCCATGTGAGAATACGCCTCGCTGCTATCAGCTCCTATGTTAGGATATATCCAATACCCTAAAGCTAAATATCGGATCTAATACATAAGGCCATAATGGCTTTGTACTTTCAATAGGAATATATGCCGTCAACAAGAACTTAAAAAACGAGGCAACTAAATGCAAACAATTTGTCTTACATTTACAAATATAATTCCGTGATATCATTTGAGAAAAGTGTTGTGTGTATGTCTAGCGTTTTACAGATTTGTTGTGGTCATCACTAAATTTTTATAGAGGTGCTTTGTGCATGACTTATGTTTTATAGAAATGTTGCGTGCATGACTCATATTTTATGGAAGTACTGAGTGCATGGCTAATACTTTAGAGAAGTACTGTGTGTATGACTAAGGTATTAGAGAAGTGCTGTGCGCATGACTAAGGTTTTAGAGCAGTGATGTGTGCATGACTAAGGTTGTAGAGAAGTGCTGTGTGCATGACTACCGGTTTGCAGTAGGCTTCTCCTTAAGAAGATGGTCAGTCTACAAAAGGCTTTTGTAGTGCAGTGAGACTTTGCTGAGTAGTTATACAATGGTAACCAAAATCGTACTCTTATTGGGATATACGATTCTCACTTGCACAAGGCAATGATTAACATCGACAAAAAATGTTTGCGCACTGCTTTACAAACGCAGGAACTTTCGATTCGAACCCTGCGCAGTATTCTACTTTGAAGTTGTGGGGTTGTACAGCTTGTATAGCGATCGTGGTTTGGGGGGCGCAGGGGCATGGGTTGGAGGGGGGGGGGGGGAAGAGCTTATTTTCTAGTATGGGAATTTCGCTAATTAAATCATTTTGTGATAATCATTATTTTTATTACTTGTTTGAACTTGCTGGTTATCAATTCTGCGCTCAAAATCCAACGCGTGTTAAGGGAGGGAGGGATCTGACGTTCAGACTGGTTGCTATGGGCGTCCTTGACTTCTTCAAACGACTCACAAACGCATAGTGTCAGGCTTATAAAATACCCCCTGTTCCAGCTGAGACCTTGTTACTGCAGGACGAAAAGTACACATGCACTTATATTGGGAAGTGGGCGCGGTCAATTTGTTGTTGTTTTTTTTCCTTCGTGGAAAACAACGCGAATTTCTGGATGGAAATAAGCAGCCTTTTTAAATGATATTGTAACTCCGCGCGGACCGCCCCTTGCCACAAAATGATCAATTTTCTCCGCGGTTTTCTTACAACTGCTTTCGAGTTCCACGCCCCACCCCTCAACCCTCAACACCCCCCTCAGTGCCTCAGGGTATTCTGATGGGGATGGGGTGGGCCACCACGTCATTGCGATGTCGCCGAAAACGACGTCTCGAAAGTGCGACATCAAAATCGACACAATCTGGAGGTCGAAAACCATCAGAATATGCAATGCTATGTCTTTCTGTAGCAGCGATGAGATTTGGCTAAGCCGACGTCAGGACTACGATGTAACAGTAAAAAAAAAAAAAGAAAGGGAAAGAAAAAAAAGCGACGTTAGCTTCGTTGTCATGTCAAAAAGCGGTTGTAATTGGTTTGCACTCGGTTATAATCGGTTGTAATCGGTTATGATCGGTTGTAATCGGTTATGATCGGTTGTAATCGGTTATGATTGGTTGTACTTTTGCTCCACCTTGAGGTACTTTGTCACGTATATTTTGCAACAGTAATTGACTTTTACTCATGATAAATAATTAATTGTATCATTGCCTTAATCGGCCTATTGTAATTCTGTGCTATATTGGCGTCCATCCCATACTCCCCTTGGGTGGTGGTGGGGGGCGGGCACACAATTCGGTTTTCATGTGTGTCCATGACTTTTTAAAACGACCCATAAGTTTGAAATAATTAAAAAATACCCCCGACACCAAACAAACACCTATATTAGCCCCTGCCCCGTGGGGGGTGCGGGGGGGGGGGGGTGGCTGTTGCGGGCTGCATTCATGTACCAACTGGTTACCGTGCGTGACTTTTTAAAACGATTCATAACCGTGAATGTTGATTTTGAAATAACATCACCTTTCGTAGCAAAATGGAAGAAAAATCCGAAATAACCCCCCCTTCCCCCTCCCCCCCCCCCCGCCCAGTTTTAGTGGGAAAGTACTTAATGGAAATACGTCACCCCTTTTAGCGAAATTGACACTCCGCACGGCACTTCCGTTTCTTCATGAAATGGTAACACATCTTATACGAAGAGCCCTCCCCCCCTTCCCTCTTTCCCCTCTTCCTCCCCCATCCAAGGCTTCGACCAGCCAAATGCATAGTAAAACAGTAAAACAGCTCCACATTTGTTCACCCGGAGTGACCTTAATTTAGTGAAGCCTCATTGGTGCTTTTGTGGCTTATCCGACCCAATAACAACACACAAACACACCTCTGGCACAGTATTTAAGACCCTATTTGCTAATAATAAATCAGGCGTATGACAATGATCGGTTTTCTGGATCAAACCTTTTTCTCTCGATAGTTTGTTTTTCTCTTGGGCCCTCTCTGTCAAGCACATATTTTCTATAGCAAATGAGTCGGGAGTTTAACCACTCCCCCACGTGTTCATGAATTAATACGCAAGGGCAATCCGGAGGGAGGGAGGGAGGGAGGGAGGGAACTAGCTAGCTAGCCAGACAGATAGATAGATAGATAGATAGATAGATAGATAGATAGATAGATAGATAGATAGATAGATAGATAGATAGATAGATAGATAGATAGATAGATAGATGGGGAGAGAGAGTGGGAGAGAGAGAGAGAGAGAGAGAGAGAGAGAGAGAAAAAAGAGAGAAAGAGAGAGAGAGAGAGAGAGAGAGAGAGAGAGAGAGAGAGAGAGAGAGAGAGAGAGAGAGAGAGAGAGAGAGAGAGAGAGAGTAATATTAAATAATGAGAAAGGAACAAAATTTTACCATTACAGTCTTGTACAAAATGTACTTGGGGAAAACTTTCAGGCACCCTATGCACGAAGTGATGCAATGTCGTTCACGATTGGGGTATCATTGTTGTCCTACTTTTAACTTTTGGTCACTGATGAAAGCTCTCGGGGTATAGCGGCACTTGGTTACAGTACTTGTCCGTGGGATAGGCAGGGGTGGGGGTTGGGGGATAACTTTCATTCACTGCTAATCAGTTTCCCACAAAAGGGGTTGGTGGACACGCATGGTCACTAATTTGTACACTGCCGCCCCCCCCTACCCTCGAAAGTTATTATACGTGGAATTTGGCCACTGATAAAAACGTGAAATTTGGTTACTGGACAACAATGTGAAAATCTACTTCACAATTTTCAGCGATTGCACATTGGGGTCGCATCACGGTCACCGTATTGTATTTGCGGATGTCAAGAAACCATTAAAATCCCTTCATATCAGAAGCCCCGTCATTTTTTTTACAAGCCGGTTTTCACCCTTACTTGTAAACACCCTGTCTCTTCTATTTCAAGGTTTAATTGCATTCAAAACTAACAACCCTATTTGCTTAAAATTTCGTCACAAAGATTTGTAAACATTACACTGTTTGCCCTTCAACCGTCTCCTTAATCAATGTCAAGGTCCATAGCGAGCTATGACGAAACAGAGGCAGTATATTTATAACCAAAGGCAGTACAACAGAAACAGTTGATAGTAGAAAATAGTTGGCATCATATTTTTGTGGATAGTATAGTGTGTTTGAGGTAACGGCAGGATTTTCTCTTACAGGACTTAAATTTAAAAAAAAAAAACGAGGTAATTTTATGGGCACTTTGTTTATTTCTTAATAAGTTTAATATTGTTCCTTTTTTTTGCATAAATTTAGAAAATAAATGTAAATAGATTTAACGTGCCTTTTCTAAAAAATATTCGAAGACGTGCACAGCACAACAATGAAAGAAACATATAATTAAAAATGTAGTGATTGGACAATAGAAACAGCATAAAAATCTACTGACTAGAAAGACGGATATACTTAATTATACTTATACCAACGTATACTTATAACCCTCAGAAAATGTATTGCAGTTATTTTGAAGATAAGAGCTCAAAGCTACCAAAGACAATGAAATGTGTTTTTACTGTTAATTTCACTCAAAATATTGTTTTGTTTTAAGCTCGGGTGTTATTACTGTTACTGACAGTTATTACTGCTACTGACAGTTATTGCTGCTACTGACAGTTAACTGTTACTTACAATTATTACTGCTACTGACATATATCACTGGTGCTGACAGATATCACTGTTACTGACAGTTAATGCTGTTACTGACAGTTATTACTTTTACTGACAGTTATTACTGCTACTGAGAGTTATTACTTCTACTGACAGTTAATACTGTTACTGGCGGTTATAACTGTTACTGACAGTTATTGCTGCTACTGACAGTTATTACTTTTACTGACAGTTATTACTGCTACTGACAGTTATTACAGTTACTGACAGTTATTGCTGCTACTGACAGATATCACTGTTACTGACAGATATCACTGTTACTGACAGTTATAACGTAACTGAGAGTTATAACTGCTAGTGACACTTATTTATGCTACTGGCAGATATCAGTGTTACTGACAGTTATTAAAATACTGACAGTTACTACTGCTTATCACAGTTATTACTGCTACTGACAGTTATTACTGCTACTGACAGATATCACTGTTACTGACAGTTATTACTGTTACTGAAAGTTAGTACTGCTACTGACAGTTATTACTGCTAGTGAAAGTTATTTATGCTACTGACAGATATCACTGTTACTGATAGTTATCACTATCACTGACAGTTACTATTGCTACTGACAGTTATAACTGCTACTGACAGCTATCACTGCTACTGACAGTTATTGCTGCTACTGACAGTTAATACTGTTACTGACAGTTATTACTGCTACTGACAGTTATTGCTGCTACTGACAGTTATTA
>OX457028.1:83932748-83945324 GCA_949752745.1 Protula sp. h YS-2021
ATATGTTTTCTCAATCAGTAATGTCTGTCGTCATTCTCATTGCGTGCACGGACAAAAAGACGGAATAAAAACAAATCCACGACAGACTGCAAAAGTAATCGCAAAAGCAGCGCAGCAAAGAAGTGTTGAAAAATCTAGTATTTTTTCATACAGAAAAGGGGAGGAAAATAAGTACAAGCCATGGCTGGGATAGGACTAACGCCCGCCCAGACGCAAGCAGTGAAAGAGACGTGGGGCATTCTGGAAGAAAATCTCAAAGAACATGGCGTCGCCATATTTGTCGCGTGAGTACGAAAGGCCGCCATATTGCTTCCGCTTTATGTGTTTAATGACCTATATTTATTCATTATTTGTAAATTTATTGCATTTATTTATATGCAACAAGTAGGGCAGGGTCAATATTAAGTTTTACATCAGCAAAAAGTATAAACAAACTGTCTTTGGCATCAGTAAGGAGTTTCACTCACTCGTGGAATGACCACTGGCATTTTTTGTACACTAGCAATATTTTCGTCTGTGAAATTTAAGGTATGAAACATGTTACTATTTTGTCTTCAAAAAATATTAAAATGGATGCTTAATTTCTGGGCAACAGGATATACAGCGAGTATCCGGAACTGAAACAAATGTTCCGGCGCATCAAGAATGTTCCACAGGAAGAGCTGGAACAATCCGCGGGAGTGCGCGCGCATGCCGTGGGCTTCATGAAGGAGGTCTCTGGAATGATTGACTGCTTGGAGAATACTGATGAATTGATTGTCATGGTGGAGAATAACGCGCGGAGACACCATCGCCGCAAGGTCACCGTACAGCAGTATGAGGTACACAGTACTCATGCTTATGCTAGTACCTGTACTAAGGAAACAGTATTTTGGCTGTAGGTACACACAACTGCACTCAGCACACATTTAGTATAGAAAACTTAAAAAATATCTGATTTATAAGAGAATATATTTGTACCCAAAAAATAAAATGAAGCCACTCAGGCGTTTAGATTGATCTGTTGAGCTTGAGGTCGCAACCACCAACCCCCTTTCCCCCTGTACCCCCCCTCCCGCCTTCGCTCCTTTCCCGACCCCTTACTTCGTGATCTTCTCTTGGAGTAACGACCTCGAAGAAAAGATTCAGTTTAATACATGCCACAGAAAAAGCCCTGCAGCCTCGTGTAAGCTTCAGATCTCCCTTTCCGAATAAGGTCTCATATTAGCGCATGACTAATGCACTGCTTGTTATTTTCTTCAGGCTGTGCTCGGGCTGTTCGGAGGCTACCTTAAGGACACTCTCAAGGAGCGTTTTAGCGAGGACGCTGCGATTGGTTGGCAGTGTGTTACCAAGGAAATAACTACCACTATCGAAAAGGAATATCAGGCAATAGAGGCTGAAAACCAGTAAACTGTCTGTCTGTGCTAAAACAAACAAATAAATAAATATAAACAAGTGGCTCTCCACTCACATTATTCATGAATTTACGATGAACGTGGCCACAAAATACGGAAATCGAGGATTTACTCGAGTGTAGTGAGGATTAGGGTACAATTGAGTAACACACCGCGTAACTTCGTGTGACCTTGGTGGGTTCCTCGTAACACTTAGCGTTATAATGTTAGTGTTTACATATGACTTGACAACATTATCGATAACATAAGTGCTTTCAGTGGCTAACGTTATTGAACACTCGTACTCAAGGCTACGCCAGAACCCTGGAATAAGACCACCTGGAGATAAGACCACTTCGGGATAAGACTAAGATAAGACCTTCCCAAGATAAGATCACCCCGGGATAACATCATCCCGGAAAAGACCACCCCCGATAAGACCACCTCCGGAGAAGACCACCTGGAATAAGACCATCTGGAATAAGACTACCCTTGTTAACAGCCCCTGGGATAGATCACTTTAGGATGAGACAACCCCGTTATAAGAGTGGTAAAAATCACCCCGATATAAGGCCACCCCAGGAAAGGGCCACCTCGAGATGAAGCCACAATCTGGAATAAGACCTGTTCGAAATGAGACTTCCCCAGGATAAGATCACCCCGGGATAAGGCCATTCCGTGTTAAGACAATCTGGGACAAGATCCCCCCCCCCACCTGGATAAGGCCACCCCGGGATAAAGCCATGAGATATAATCGTGGATAAGACCACCCCGAGATCAGACTGCCCTGGGGTAAGACCACCCCGGGATCAGACTACCCTGGGATAAGACCATTGAGACCATTTTTTGACAAGTCCTATTATAAAGTCAATAACAACATTATGACTTTATAGCTTTTAACTTTACTTTATGACAACATGCAAATATAAGCAAACAGAACGATGGATTTTAAACAAGTGATGCTCATTAATGAAACCGTGACAGTGAGGGGGTGATACAGCTTGGCGCTTGGAGCGCTTGGTCACGTGGTTATTGTTTACTATTCAGGCTTTCTGCCTATGCCTCGTACACATGTACTTACTGTAGATACACTGTATAACATCCCCTCTTTCACAAGCGAAATGTTGCATTTCAAAATCAGTTTTAATGTGTAAATTAATGAAAAAAATAAACGCTTATTTTACGGGTAGAATTAATCACTCACTTCTGCCAAGAGTAACACTATTTTAAATGTTCTGTTTCCTGCTGAAATAAAATACATTTATCATTGATTTAGCCTAGAAAAAATTAACACTTATATGCGCATGCAACGTTAGTTTTATAAACATTAGCCAAACTATTGAGTTGATAAGTAGACTGCTTTCAACTCATGAAATGCAAGTCAGAAGGTTATTCTGCTTCATATTGACTGCATTTTTTTAGATAACAGAGTCACTTTATTTATATTTCGCATGTCTATGGAATATGTGCATGTGGGGTACGAGTGTTTCTTGCTCTCATACTGTGTCTGAGCTGTGCATCATTATCAGCTGTATTTATGGCAGCTGGATTAATGCGCCCTGTGTCGTTCTCTTCGGAATAGCTCATTTCTGGTTAGTGGCTCGGCATGGTGCCAAAATGCAAAACCAGTACAAACACGCTGACCTCGCCTACTGTATACACATGGTTCTTGTGCATTACATGGAATAAATTACTCGTGTTTTTTTTTTTTTACAAAAATGGCAAAGAAATTCACTTTCAAAACTATATCAGAACTTCAACAGTATTTGACAATAAGAGGTGTATCATTTAGTGGAAAACGAAAGGCGGATTTAATGGAATTGTGTAAAGCTGCTCATTCATTGGGCGTACAGGTTGATCCGGATGGTTTTTTTTTGGAAGGCAGGGATGAAGTTATTAAAAGTAAACTGATAAAATTCTTACAGGTCCAATGATATATTTGGTAGCAGGTCAAGGGAAGAGAGATAAACATGTTATACACAGCTCAGTGACAACCCCCAACTCCCGCACCCCCTCCCCCACCCACCCCGCGTTTTTCCTGTTCAGCGATACAAGAATAAAAAATAATAGCTAATAACATGAAAAAAATAAAGACACTAGCGGTGAATATGCTTAAGTGCAATGCACCCCCCACCTCCCAACCCCGGTCGGTGGGGGGCCGGTTGGTGGGGGGGTCTCCACCAACCGACGTCCCTTTTTTTATGCCTGTTCACTGTATATTCAGGAATAATATATGATAATGTTATATGAGTTTCGCTGTACATTTAAAAATTACACATGTCAAACATTTCTTATAATGTTAGCGCATATTTTTAAAGAATAGTTTTCTGGTCTAATTTGTAACTCATAAATACAATGTTATTTGAAGAGAAATAACAATGAAATCGTGTAATGCATTTCATTGCCTTACCTTTGAGCAGACATATTTATTAGAATTGATATTATTGACGTCAAGTTGTTCGTTGGGGCGATTGCACGCCTTTACCCATGTCATACATTTCTCTTTTTTCTCTTCGGTTTAGGAAAAGTAATAAAAAAGGGTGTTTTTCATGTCTTCGCGCTTGGAATAGTAACGGCTATGACTATTGCAAGTGCCCCAGGAACATCGGTATATCCTATTCGATTTTTTTGTTTCTCTAATAATTCAAACTGTTTCGTATTGTGAAGAGCCATTTTCGAACGGCATGTAGTATTCAGGGATTGAAACGTTAAAAAATGTGGGGATGAGAAGCATAACTGTATCCAAAACTCAGTATCATCAGCAGTATACACTGTTTATACAAGACAGCAGAGCGGCATAGTTTGTACCAGTTTTGCCTCTGGGCACCCTGCCAAGCCGTTAACCAGATCAAGCCTATTCACTTTGGGTTTTAGATCAATGCGATTTCGGCGGAGGCTGTTGCCGTCGCTTCTGGTTTGAACTATATACGATCGATTAGAGAGTTTATCTCGTATCTTTCCTGGAACCCAGTTGCTTTCACCTTCGTTATTTCGGTTTTTCACATAGACTTCTTGACCAGTCACTGATTCAGGCATTTCTTTTGCAGTTCTATCAGGATACAGCTTTGTTTCTTGTCTTTTTCTCATTATTCTTTCAGGCACGTCTGTCGGAATAGGCCTGATCTGGTTAAGGGCTTGGCAGGGTGCCCAGAGGCAAAACTGGTACAAACTAAGCCGCTCTGCTGGCTTGTGTAAACAGTGTATACTGCAGATGATACTGAGTTTTGGATACATTTATGCTTCTCATCCCCATATTTTTTAACGTTTGCATCCCTGAATACTACAGGCTCTAGACAATACGAAAAAGTTTGAATTATTAGAGAAACAAAAAAATCGAATAGGATATACCGATGTTCCTGGGGCACTTGCAATAGTCATAGCCGTTACTATTACAAGCGCGAAGACATGAAAAACACCTTTTCATTACTTTTCCTAAACCGAAGAGAAAAAAGAGAAATGTATGACATGGGTAAAGGCGTGCAATCGCCGTCACGAACAACTTGGTCAGCGTGTTTGTTTTATGCCCGGGTGTGGGGACATAAAAGCGCGGGGACTAATTATTCATGCGCATGCGCAATCGGATCAAGCGCGTGACGTAACACCGTAAGCGTCCCTCAACACAAGGTGCCCGAGGCGCAGACTAAGTAAAAGACTTTAATTTAATCTAAATCAAGACGTCATTCGTTTATTTATTTATTCCCATTTACTCTTCATTCTTGCATTTATTACACGATTCAATAACTGAACAAACTTTCTCTACTTCGTAATAAAATTCTTAAATAGTTACGCTATAAACCTGATCATTTTACGTGTAACTGGTTACTAACCTGGCGACCCGAATAGATATCAATATAATAAGTTATCCGTTTAGGACTGGAAAGCGAAGTCCTTTAACTCCTGATTCGTCGAAACCTTAGAATCCTTTTATTGCTAAAGTCACGGTTGTTGGTAGTTCCTAACTGGTGGTTGAGTGCAACTCAGACTGACTTTTTAGGGTAAAACACGAATTTTGTATAGGGGAAGGGGCTGACACCAAAGTGCGAATGACCACTCGACTCCGGACCAATAGAAGCGTGTCACGGGTTACTCACAAAATGTCATTGGATGCGCTAACCTTAGAGAAATACGGGTTAATTGCATTTAGGCACTCCCCAGATGTTGGCACAATTACCTAAGTACCTGAATAAGCCGGAGATCGAATGTCACTTTGACGCATATTTAATTAACCTTAATTGCAATGGTACAATAGGACCTCAGCATAGCTTAAGAGTTTAATTACTTTAGTGGTCGCTCATCCTATTAACTACCCGGTGGTGTTAACGCCACATATAATTAAGTTCGGATAAAAAGGGGACCGAATGTGTAATACCAATTTACATTCTTTCAAATTTTAAACCTTTTAAAAATATGAAAAGATAGAGGAATAAATTAAAGTTGTAAAATGACGCTAGAATTAACATGAATGAAATGGACCGATTACCAATTTAAATCTACACAAGAAGAGAACGCAAATTCTTCATACAATCACTAAAATTACTAAACACAATATTTGTACTGGTTTTGCATTTTGGCACCATGCTGAGCCACTAACCAGAAATGAGCTATTTCAGGCTGTAACGCCAGCTCTGATGTTGGCAGGAGTGGTTTTGTACGACGAGAAAACATGCGTTGTGCGGGTGATAATCCGAGTTTTTGCACGGCGTGTTGCGATAATCTAGCAATGCTAAATTGAGATTGTAGCCCGATTTTTTACACACATTTTCATCAACGTTTTTGCTATTTTGACTGAGGCCTCCACTTTTCCATTGGCTTGACTATGGTGAGGGCTTATTGTGACGTGCTCTATTTCCCACTGAGCACAAAACTGGGCAAATTCATTGCTCACTAGGTTGGGGCAGTTGTCGCTTATTAAAATGTCAACCGTACCATTTCGAGCGAGATGTGGCTCTAAGGCGTTGATAATTGCTCTTGATGTGGTGCCGTATAATCGGTCGATTTCAAAATAATCTGAATAATAGTCCACTGTAATTAAATAGTCTCGACCTTGGTGTTGAAATAAGTCAATAGCGATTTTCTGCCACGGCCTTTTCGGAATTTCTGGAGTCTGCAGAGGTAGCGGCTGCTGCAGAGGTGCACATTCCTGACAAATGGTGCAAGCGGACACGTGAGATTTGATATCTTCATAAATCCCTGTCCAATACACGCTTTCTCTTGCTTTGTTGATACAAGAATCTATTCCGAGATGAGCAGCATGTATTTTTGTCAGCATCACTTCACGCATGGATTGAGAGATAATAATGCGCTGACTTTTAAACAGAATTCCGTTGTATACGCTTATCTCCTAGCGGTAATTCTAGTAGACATGAATTTGTCGACTGCATTCTGACCTTGTTTCTGGCCCTCCGCGCAACACTGTCGTTTTCAGGGTTTGAAGTGTGATGTCTGAATTTGTTTCGCGCTCTATTTCTTGAATAATTGCACTTGTGTATTTTGGTGCATATTCTGCCATATTCACTTCTTCTTTGAAGAGTAGAAAACGTCACAGTCTTCATGTGGCAGGTTTGGTTGCTGGGGCAATACGATACGCGAGAGCATGTCACTGATGTACATTGTAGCGCCTTCTTCGAGCGCACTTCCAAGTTATAACCCTGTAATTTGAGAAGCATTCTTTGCAATCTTCTTGGAGCTGATAGAATGCTCTTTTTGAATATTGTTTCCAACGGTTTGTGGTCTGTCTCTACAACTGTCGTCTGTGGTTTACTAGCAAGATACTGTCAAAACTTGTCACATCCATAGCAAATTGCGAGACATTCGCGTTCAATGCAATTATAACGTGATTCTACGTCGGTGAGTGCACGTGCAGCAAAATATATAGGTTGCCCTTCCTGCAGAAGCGTCGCTCCGACTGACTTTTCTTATGCGTCGACCTAAAGGCGTTTTCTTGCTGGCTCTCCCAGCACCATTCAGCACCATCTCTGGTCAAGCGTCGAAGTGGCTCACATATTTCTGATAATTTCGGAAGGAATTTTGACAGGTACTGTATAAATCCTGTGAACCGTTGTACTTCGTGTTTATTTGTTGCACGTGTCATATCCTGAATAACCTGTACTTTGTCAGGATCTGCTTTTACCCCATCTGCGCTCAGAATGTGTCCAACATATTTTACTTCCGCCAGACGAAGTTTAGCTTTCTTGCGGTTGAGTTTGAGGTTGACGTCCCCGCATCTCTGTAAAAGACATTTGAGATTTTTGTCGTGATCAGCTGTTGCTTCGTCTAAGTTTTCGCCGTACCCAACACACAATATATCATCGGCAATGACAAATATTCCAGCTAGCGCTTGTTTTTGGCGACTTTGATATTCCTCCGGAGCTGGTTTTATTCCAAATGGCATCCGCAGATATCTATATCTTCCGAAGGGTGTCCAGAATGATTGCTTCAACGTTTCCATTTCTAGAGCTAGCCAATAATTACATGCAGTATATATGCTACATTAAAATGTTGAACGCCTTTTTCTTGTTGCCATTTCAAAAAAAAAAAAGAAAAAAAACATCGAGGAAGGAAGAATCCAGGGTTTTACACGCACAAACACAAATGGGTGACGTCACGAATTTTTGCGCACAGTTTAGGAAGAGGTGACGATATTTTTGTTTCCACGAAGGAACAACGAAGCAGACACCAATCAGGTCATGCGAGGAACGATGAGATAAGATAAGATTATGCGTGGAACGATGAGATAAGATAAGATCATACGAGGAACGATGAGACAAGATAAGATCATACGAGGAACGATGAGATAAGATAAGATCATAGATAAGATAAGATCATCCCGGGATAGTGTGGGAAATGCCCCCGGCTGTGAATGACATATGGGTTAATGAACAGACATAAAATAACTCAGGAAACACATAAACTACACCGGAGGAACATTAAATTTCAGGACAACATAATTAACGCATAAACTACACCTGAAGCCCATTGAATTTCAGGAACATGAAATATAAGGAACACAATCCATGGGGGAACACGAAATAAAAACAAGATTAACAAATATATTAAGACATAAACAATTAGAACCATAAAATAAGAGGAAGATATACAAGCAATAATTATTGGGAACATGAAATATGAGGAACATGTGCAAACAACTAGGAACATGAAATATGAGGAACACATACAAACAATTAGGAACATGAAATATGAAGAACACATGCAAACAGTTAAGAACATAAAATATGAGGAACACATGCAAACAGTTAGGAACATCACATATGAGGAACACATACAACTAATTGGGAACATGGAATATGAGGAACACATAGAAACAATGAAGAACATGAAATATGAGGAATACAACTGAGGAACAGCATTGAGGAACACACAAATATGGAGGATTAACATATGCGTTTGAGAAACACAAAAATATGAGGAACATAAAAAGAACTTTGAAGAACTCGTATAAGGTTTGTTTGTATATTCGGTAACATGGCTCAAACTCAAAATTACGCTCAAACCCTACCTTTGAGCAAAGTTTGAGCTTTAGTCATTCAATAAGTAAAACGTTAGCTCAAAATGAGTCTAGACTGGAAGGTGGCTCAAAATTAAGCAAAGTCAAATAAAGAGGGGCTGCTAAACTTTTTCTCTCTATAACAAGTCTAAGGTACTTTATTCCTGTTATTTTAAACTATACAAGCAAAGCAGTTCTCCCGCTGCCCACAGAAAAGGTTTCAGTGCTAAGCGGAGTTTCAATGCTGGAAACTCATATTTTGAGCAAATGCTCAAGTGAGTTTGATACTCAAATTTCAGACTCAATTTAAGTATGAGTTTGAGCTGAGTTAACGAATACGGACGCTGTAAAATGGTACCATTGTTTATAGTTGTTAACTCAGAGTAACGACTATTCGTTGCAAGCTCTGTCTGGGTGTCAGGTTGTGTGGACCCATAAGAACGATGGTGGGTGGGTGGGTGAGTGAGTGGGTGCCAGGATGCGTGGATCCGCGGACACGAAGGTAGATGGGTTGGTGAGTGGGTGCCAGGGTGCGTGGAGCCACGTGCACGATGGTGGGTGGGTGGGTGGATGAGTGAGTGGGTACCAGGATGCTTGGATCCGCGAAAATGATAGTGGGTGGGTGAGTGAGTGAGTGAGTGAGTGGGTGCCAGGGCGCGTGGATCCTCGGGCACGATGGTGGGTGAGTGAGTGAGTGAGTTGGTGCCAGGGTGCGTGGATCCACGGGCACGATGTTGGGTGGGTGGGTGAGTGAGTGGGTGCCAGGGTGCGTGGATCCTCGGAGAAGATGGTCGGTGGGTGACTGGGTGTCAGGATGTCTGAGTCCGCGGGTGGGTGGGTGGGTGAGTGGGACTCAGGGGGCGTGGACCAATGGGCACGTTGGTGGGTGGGTGAGTGAGTGGGTGCCAGGGTGCGTGGATCAATGGGCACGATTTTGGGTGGGTGGGTGAGTGGGTGGGTGAGTGGGTGCCAGGGTGCATGGATTGACGGGCACGATGGTGGTGGGTAGATAACTGAGTGAGTGGGTGCAGGGTGCGTGGATCCGCAGACACGATGGTGAATGGGTGGGTGTATCAACGGTCACGATGGTTGAGTGGGTGCCAGGGGGCGTGGCTCCGCGGGCACGATGGACTGTAGATGGGTAAGTCAGTGGGTGTAGGGTGCGCGGTTCCGCGTGCACGATGGTGGGTGGGTGGGTGCCATAGTGGGTGGAACCACGTGCACAGTGGGCACGATGATGGGTGGGAGGGTGAGTGAGTGGATGCCAGGGTGGATCCATGGGCACGTTGGAGGTTGTGTGGGTGGGTGAGTGGGTGCCAGGGTGCATGGATCCACGCGCTCGATGGTGGGTGGGTGACTGTGTAGGTGCAAAGGTGCGTGGATCTGCAGGTACGATGGTTGGTGGGTTTGTGAATGAGTGGGTGCCAGGGTGCGTGGATCCACGGTCACGACGGTTGATTGGGTGCCAAGGTGCGTGGTTTTGAGGGCACAATGGCGGGTTGATGGGTGGTTAGGTAAGTGGGTGAATAAGTTGGTGCCAGGGTGCGTGGATCAGCGAGCACGATGGTGGGTGGGTGGCTGAGAGGGTGCCAGGGTGTGTGGATCAACTGCACGTTGGTTGGTTGGTGGGTGGCTTGGATGCAAGGGTGTGTTGGTGGGTTGGTGAGTGGATGGATTGCGTGGATCCACGGACAAGTTGTTGGGCGAGATTGAAGGCGGGCGGGGGGGGGGGGGGGCAGAGGGGAGTGCTCGTGTTTGTGGGCATAGTTCTCTAGTTACCTTTGAAGAGTTTTGTTCCTCAGGTCTTTTTGGGACTGATAAGTTACAGAAACCCTAACATTGAGAAATACTAACTGGTTGACTAAAGTGTCGGAATGTCGACAGCTTTACACGTCACTGACACGTCACTCACAACGATCACATATACGGCTTTTATAGACCTGTATCAGTGAAAAGGTCGGATTTTTTAACCGTGCAAAGTTGCCTAGTATTTCTCTTGTTCACTTCACCTGTCTTCTTCGGTGACTGAAGTTCCTCTTTCGGGGGGAAATTTCCACTAGAAAGAATTCTAAATTGAGCTTAATTATCACACACAAACGTGTCAGTTTAAAAGCATTCTGAAGTGTTTAAGCGTAACAACACTAGGACAGCGCAGTGAAAAATACAAGTGTTTGTTGTAAACGATGGCAGGAAATAGCGAATTTCTTTTTGTCACTGATAAAACTCCACGAGAAGGTACAGAAATGGTGAAGAATTATGAGAATGAGGGCAACTTATGTTTGGGTCTATCAGATTTGAATTTAAGAGACTCCGGAATTGGGGACAGCTTTGAATATGAGCAGAGCTCGCCGCAGATAATAAAACTAGAGCAGGTGAGTGAACAAGACTTCAAAGACCGTCTTGATTCTGGTGAAGACAAGAAGCCATTTGTCGAGGGAGATTCCTTGACAGGCAACACCGCAGAGGGGCATTCCTTGACAGGCAACAATGCCGAGGGTCATTCCTTGATAGGCAACAAAGCAGAGGGGGATTACTTGATGGACCACAACGTCGAAGGGGATTCCTTGAAAGGGTTTCTCGCAAAGGGGGATACCCTAACAGCGAACAACACCGAGGGGGATTCCTTCATGGGATATCCCGTAAAAGGGGATTCCCTCTATGGATTTTTTGCCGGAGAAATCTCCTTGAAGGGCAGGGACGTACAAATATGCTACAATAACCTGCCTCGACCAAGAAACTGCCATATACAGGTAATGTTTTATAAAACCCGCTAGCTTAATTTATTTAATTTATTTGCTTAAGCTTTTATTTAATTTGGGTAAGATTAATTTATTGAACTATGCCAGACATTTTGTTAGAATTACTTTGTTCATTATTTCAATAAAATAAATAAAATAAAATAAAGGATTTGACAACTTCGCGCAAAAACGGATGGCAACATTTGCTTCCCTTTTTTCAGCATTTGCTTATGTTTTTTAGCATTTGTTTTTCTTTTTTCAGCATTTGCTTTTCTTTTTCCAGCATATGCTTTTCTTTTTTCAGCATTTGCTTTTCTTTTTTCAGCATTTGCTTCTCTTTTTTCAGCATTTCCTTCCCTTTTTTGAACATTTACTTCTCTTTTTTCAGCATTTGCTTTTCTTTTTTCAGCATTTGCTTCCCTTTTTTTAACATTTGCTTCTCTTTTTTCAGCATTTGCTTTTCTTTTTTCAGCATTTGCTTCCCTTTTTAGCGTTTGCTTCTATTTTCCAGCATTTGCTTATATCTTTGACATTTGTTTTTCTTTTTTCACAATTTGCTTTTCTTTTTTTCAGCATTTGTTTTTCTTTTTTCAGCATTTGCTTTTCTTTTTTCAGCATTTGCTTTTCTTTTTTCAGCATTTGCTTTTCTTTTTTCAGCATATGCTTCTCTTTTTTCAGCATTTATTTTTCTTTTTTAGCACTCACAAAGCGGTTTGTACGTTTCACTGGCCGGAAACAAGTTACAGTTATGTGAATTACAACGCGGGGAGCAACGGTGTAAGGATGCAATGACGTCATTTGTTATCTTTTCTTCGGGGGAGGGTGTGAGGGGGTTTAGGGCGCTGGGGTGGCGGGGAGGGATGTTGGTGCCAACGTTTAATAAGTAAAAGCACGGTAATAGTAAATAAAATAGATAATAACAATCGTACGCAGTGGCGGATACAGGTCAAAGGGGTGG